>WYDI02020171.1:16966-70532 GCA_009867235.2 Psittacus erithacus | reverse complement strand
GCTGCACCAGCCACTAAGAAGGAGAAAAAATGACTGCTGCTGCTGAACCCATGACACTGAGGTGTTTCATCCTCACCCTGGAAGAATGGAGGGTGCTGGTCTTCAGTGCCACTGGGCTGGACTGACCCCTACAACCTCTCCCTTCCTCCTGTGGAGAGCCCCTAATCCTGTCCCAGGCCCAAACATCACTGGGGGCAAGGGCTGGCTCTGCTCTGATGGGGATGGGGATACTGCTGGCAGTTCTGATGCTGCTCTTGCTCAACCTGCTGCACTTGGGGATGGTGCTGGTGGTGCCAGGATGTTATCCCCTCTCTCCTTGTTCTGCCTTGTTTCTTGACCTTGCTGCTGCTTCTCACTGCTGAGCAGTCCCTGAGTGCTGCGTGCAGCAGAGGGTGCTGGATCAGCAGGAGCAGAGGGAGCTGCTTTCCTCTGGCTCGCCAGCACTTTCCCAGAAGCTCCTCTGGAGGCCACCCTACCCCTCTGAGTCTGCTCTGCAGGGATCATCAATGCTTGGCAGACGACGGAATCGCTCTCTGCCCTATGGAGGTGGGGATTTGCGCTCCCTCTGCTGATGCTGTGGGCCAGCTCTGCCTCTCTGTGTTACACGTTTTTCGTAGCACTGAATCCCTCAGTCCAGCTCACCCGCTGTGGAGCAGCACTTCGCATGAGCAAGCCCACCAACATGTCCGGAAAGCTCATCTCTGTGCAAGAGAGAGGGGGTCAGACCTCTGGCACAGCATGGCCTTGCCTGGCCCTGCTTGTACTGCTGCTGCCCAGGCAGCATCCCCCAGGGATGCAACCCTTCCTCCTCCTCATCCCTTGCCTCCTTCTCACCCCCTCCTTTGTTTCTCAGCTCCTGGGAGGTCCCTTGGGATAACTGCTTGGTCAGATCAGTATGTGTCCAGCTGTGCTCTGTCACTGATCAGCAAGGGGATTGGAGGGGTGAATGGCCTGGGAGCAGCAAGTGGCTCCTGGGCTCCTCTCCGCAGTAGCTCTTTTTGTCATGATACTCGTGGCTTTGTGCTGTGCCAGGCACATGTCCCTCTGTTTCAAGGGGCTCACCAGTGCAGGGGTAACTCATGTGGGAAGCTGTGGCAAGTACATGCCATCTCTTCTGTGTGGGGTGACATATTCAGGGCTGTGGGTTAGGTGGCCCGGGGGTAATGTCCCGGTGTTTTGCAATGCCCCATGGCTATGAGGAGTGTCCAGTCTACGTATTGTTGCAGAAGAGGAGACAGAAATGCAGCGCAGGCAGGTGTGCATTTGGAAGGATTTTGCTCAGCTGTAGTTTGCCATCCAAAATCTTTTCTGTGCCTGGGGGACAGTGACCATCCCTGGCTGAGCTCTCTGCATCAAAACCAGGGATGCACCCATAGCTGGAGCTGCTGGACCCTGTGCCAGGGAAATGAACCACTGGGAGGGATATCAGGAGCACCTCAACAGGTTTGTAGATGTTTCCCCCTGCTCCTGTTGTTCCTTAAAGCAGGTTCCCCTCGCAGACTCAGCTGGGACCTTGGTGCTGTGGGTGGGTGTGCTGTGGGGTGCTCGACACAGGGGTGCTGCTGGGCAAGACAGGCACAGAGGGATGGGGCAGGGGTGCCATGGAGGATGGTGTGGCATCCTGGGGAGGCCCAGGGGCGCAAGGTAGCCTGCTGCAGGATGTTGGGGGGGGGGAGGTGGGGTTGTGGCTGAACAGTGAGTCCCTGTGTGCTCCTGAGGGGATCTGGGAATCTGAAGCAGCACTGCCAGCCATGGCAGGGAGCCGGCTCACCCTGACAGCAGCTTTCCCATGGGCAGTGTTTCCCCTGGCCAGAGCAGCCCTGGAAAGCTCTGGGCCCACACTGTGCTAACGCCAGAGCCTCCGACCTTGGCGCCACTGGAAGTCACTTGGCACTAACCTGCTGCCAAAGCCAACACGGTGCAGTGACCTGAGCAGATCTGCTGCACCGCCTCCAGCCAGCTCCGGCCCCAGCTGCGCAGGAGGGCTGTGCAGTGGTGGGTCAGAGGACGGGCTGCCCCCAGGGTACTGGCCCCAGGTTGAAACCCCTGGTTCCTTCCAGCTACCTGGCTTCTGCACACAGAGGGAAGCCAGCTCCTGATATGAGCATACAGCAAAGCCTTTCTTATGCATCAGCCTGGCCTCCTAGGTGGAGGAGCTGGTGGGAATGAGGTAGGCAGATACCCATGTTCCTTGGCCCTAAGCACTGAGCCATTGCTCATCCCTCTCCCTGGTGCAGCCCAAGGAGGTGAGGCTAGCTTGTCTGCAAGGCCAGGCATCCCCTGAAGCCCCATATGTGGTATCTTACAGCTGTGCATTCCCTGTGGTCCCACTATACATGCAATGGGTGCCGGTGCTGTGGCCCAGCTGGCTGCCACAAGCACTGGGTGTCCTGAGTGCTGGGCAGAGGTGAGCAACGGTGCCCGGGCTCTGGCAAGGTCTCTTTCAGCCCCAGCAGATGAGAACAAGGGGCGATGCATCTGCCAAAGCCAATGGAGCAGCTAGCACAAAGCACAGGCAGAGCAGAGCCACGTGGTGTTGCTGGCCATGCACGGGCTGGTACTGTACCATCAGGCTGAGCCCAGCCTCGCCTGCCACCATGAAAGGCTCTTTGTGGTGCTGGCTGCTGCAGCCGACCCTGTGCCACCCATCTCTGGTCCCCAGCCTGCAGCAGAATCCTGCACACAAATGCTTCTGTGGCTTTCTGACCTGGTGCAGTCATGCTCTGGTTTGCACATAGCTGAAACTTATGCTGAATTGCTCCAGAAATCGCTGAGTGAAGAGTGGAGCACCAGCAACATGCATGTTTGGGGTTTGCTCTAGATGTGGCCACTTCGGAGCTGTTCTGGGCAGAATGCCTTCACTGCTGGTGTCTGGGGTGTGATGCTCTCCCAGGACATGCATCCCATCAAAAGAGAACATCCCACACGGTGTTGAAAGTCACCAGCTCCATTCCCCAGCAAAGACCCATGCCAGAGTCTCCCACATTGCCTTGAGGAGCTAACCTGGCCCGAGGTGAGCGCTTGCACACGATTCTGCCCAGCAGCACTGAGGCTTTGCTTTGCACTGTTCGGTCTTCTGTGAGATGGAGGATTTGCTTCTAATGCTGTTACTTGCGAGTAAACAGGGCCTGAGGCGGTCCTAACCTGGGCTCAGTGGTGGTGTGTGCCTGGCATGTGCAGGGGATCACATCAGGAAAGCAGAAGCAGGGCAGATGTTCTGGTGTCCGAGAGTAACACTGAGTATTTTTCTTTCCCGTTCCAGGGAAATGTTGGTGCCCTGGAGGACTGTATCTTCTGACTGTTGTTTTCCCTCTTCTGTAATTCTTCAGGATAAAATCCAAGCATGCTCACTCTGTCCCAGAGACGGAAAAAATGTGCCTGAATTCCCAGCCCAGCTGATAGCCATGTCTCTGAGGAGGCAGGACATATGATACAGCCCTTGTGCTTGGCATCTCCAAGGGATGCCCGCCAGGCTGAGCTCCTGCTCCTAGAAAACACCACTCCAGCATTGCCTCCTTCCCATCTATCCAGCTCCCAGCCAGTTGAGATGGGGCTGCCAAGGTCGCTGTCTTTGAAATGTGCTTTTTGACAGGATACACCCTGGTTTGATACAGCAGAGAGAAAGGGAATCCACAAGGAATTACCCAGGGGCCTGTAGACGGCGTTAGACTGTGGCGAGGATGAAAGCAGATGAGCTTTTTTTAGGACTTGGCTGGAATGCTCTGTAAGATCCCCTCTCAGGAGTGCTTTGAGTTGAGCTGGTGGCTTTGATCCAGAGTGCGCTGGGAGAGCTCGCGGGAACTCCTGCAGCGCCGCAGTGGGCAGGCAGGACATCTGGAGCTAATAACAACGTTCCTAAAGCAATCACAACTGTTTCAGAGGATTCCTGTCAGCCAAGGCAGCAAAGGGGCAGGGCTGGATGTTTAGCCAGCAGGTAACCAGGTGGTGGATGTGTTAAGCTGTGGCTGCAACAGGGCACATTGTGCCCCTACGGCAGAATTCTTAAAACATCGCATTCCTTAAAAGACCTGATTTTGGAGGTAGTACAAGCGGTGTCAGTGGCAAAACCTGCTGAAGATCCTGCAGCAGCAGCCCCTGAGCAGCCTGGGGGAAATGCAGACATGGCTGTTGAGATGCTTCACCCAGCCTGGGAGTCTGTGTCCTTGGTGATGAGCTCTGGGGACACCTCGCTCAGGCTGTGGCCTCCCTGACAGCCAGATCCTTCTCACTCTCCCACCCCTTTAGGAGCAGCCGTCTTCCAGCCTGATTACAGGCCTGGCTGGAAATGCAGACAACTCATGGTTTCGGTGTGAGTCACAGAAGGTTTGGTGGCTTTTCTCTCTTTACAGCTCCAGGCTATCCAGGCTGGAGCGGTTAGCTGGCAGCGTCAGCCTGCTCGCCCCAAGGAAGCAGATCAGCAGCCCCTGCACTCATAAGAGAAGTTTGGATACCTCCTTAGCAGGCTCAGGGGGAGCAATAATAGTCCCAGGAGTTACTGCAAATACCTTCCCCTGCTTGGTGAAAAGAGACCCCTGAGGTGCGTGCTGGGGAGGCTGGGCTGCCCAGGGACCCCTGGGATGAGGAGATCTGCAGATGGGAACCTGGGCTAAGTGCCTGCCATGTTCCCTCTCCTGGCCCCAAGGCTGGCAGAGCCACTCATCTCTCCGGAGAGTGCACAGACCTGCCAGACTTGCTCCCCTTCACCGGCTGAGCTCCTGCCCTGCTGGGTTTGCAAGGAGAGGAGGGTTTCTAATTGAACAGACTGTTACAGCTGGGGACACAGGCAAGCGCTTGGCCAGGAGAACCCTTCCTGCATCGGTTGGCCCAGTACAGGACCTCAGCTCTCCCTGCCTGCTCCTTGCACTGCTGGGGACAGAGGTGGCAGTTCAGGTATGCAGTGTTGCCTCAGAGGTCATGTAACATCTGGGAGGTGAGGGGAGGCCTGTGTGGGCTGCAGTCACAGAGTACTTCAGAGAGGGAATGTCTTATGTGATATGTGCCTTTTATTTGGTGTGCTGTGCTTGGGGAGAGCATGGCGCTGCAATAAGGCAGGGACCCGCAGCTTGCTCCCCCCATGCACAGGCACTGCCATCAGATTCTCACAGGTTTTGTAAACCAAGCACTCAGACACACATTTGAGCACCGAGTGCTGCAGGACTGGGATGGATCCTGGTGTTCCTACAGACCAGCTGTGCAGGATGAGCTCTACTACAGTCTTTGTGTGGGTACAACTGTGTCTGGGCCCCACTGTGTTGTTTGCAGCATCTTCCATCAGGACTGTGCAGGACTCCAGACATCCCCCATCCTCTTCTTTGTAACCTTCCCTGTCTTTCCTCTGCCTGGGACCGGAGCCCAGCAGGGACAGGCAATTCAGGCTCAGCAGGCTCTCCTGAGCACCCTGCTCAGACTTGCGACACCTTCTCTGAGGCTTCTGCACTCTCCAAGACTGTTCCCAGTCTTCAAAAGTGCTGATAAGCCCTTAGTACTCAAAGGCTGAAAGAGCCTTGCAGCAGCTATAAACCTGTCTTCTGTGTTAAAGACTATCATTTTATTTTGTTTGTACTAAATAGCTTGGAAACACTGTCAATGAATAGCTATGGAAACACATCCCAGAGCAATATGAAATGTCTCAGAGTGAAACTCTGCAGTGGGCACCACTGATGTGCTGCCTGGGAGCCCAGTGACCCCAGCACTGCTGCTGCAGCTTCAGCATCAGTTTGTGATACCAACATAACCCTTTGGTACAATAGCAGCCCTGCCATTTATGCTTACTTTTCAGTCTGTTTATAATATTTCTAAGCAAGCCTGTTACTTACTGGGATAAAATTGGCTATCCAGAGAGGCTGAAGTCTGCACAGGGTCAGGAGGAACATGAATACCCATTTTCTAGCTCTGACACTATAAGCTTCCCAGAGGCAAAGGCTGTCAGTGCTATTAGCAGACACCACTGCTCAATGGGAAGACAATTACTGTGGGAGAACCATTTCTCCTGGGCTTAATGATTCACCAGCACATGAGAGTGCCAATAATCCCCAGGGGACAGGTGGCCTCATGAACACACTATTCCCCGCTTGATCCTTGCAGCAATGCTGGCGATGCTGCAGAGAGGTTCTCCCTTGCTCTGGGTGTCTCAGAAAACAGTCTGAGAGGGAGCAGTGATGCTCTGCAGCTAATGGGGGACTGCACTGGAGTTGGACCACTCTGAAACTCTTGTGCCTTACATTATATGGTTTGTATGAAATAATAGGTGATTTCTGAGCATAGCAGGCACAATTAGAGGTATCATGATACACAGAGGAGCTTAAGCAGAGATGCTTACATGGAGGCTGCAAAATGAAGACCTTCTCCTTTCCAGCAAATGCTTGTACACTGGCTATCCTGACTGCCTTTGTGGAGGGAAGGCGTGAAAGAAAAAATAAATAAAAGACCTTCTTTTCCCCCAAGCTTAAAAAGCCTGGTAAAAATCCC
This sequence comes from Psittacus erithacus, assembly GCA_009867235.2. Taxonomy (NCBI): domain Eukaryota; kingdom Metazoa; phylum Chordata; class Aves; order Psittaciformes; family Psittacidae; genus Psittacus; species Psittacus erithacus. The sequence continues at coordinate 64,064 of WYDI02020171.1, read as the reverse complement.
TGTTCTTTTGTTATTCATTGCCACAAAATACATGTCTGACAGTTGTAATCACTGCTAGTACCTCCAGTGGGTCTTAAAGCTCACTTGCCTGAACTTTTCAGTTAGCAATGAGATAATGCAATGACTTTCTTCTTGCCTCAACAATTAATTTATCCCATATAGCAGATTGTGGCGCCTGCTGCCTCCTCCTTCACCTCCATGTGCCACATCCTGCGAGCCTCCACGAGGCACGGCACGTACAGTGGAGCTACAGTGGGTGGTGATGGAGGTGAGGAAGCCTGGGGGAGGAGAGGCTGTGGGGACCGGGAAGGAGACATGGGAGAGGCATAAACGTGAAGAGTTAAGCCAGCGCGGATCCTTCCTCCAGAGCATTCCACCCAGCAAGTGGAACAGTGCCCAGGAGCTGGGTTTTAGGGTTCCTCTGACAGAGTGCAGCTGGGGCCGGCAGGGAGTGGAGGTGCTGCTGTCCTTGACACGGATCAGCTGAGGGCTGTGCGTGCTCCCTTCTTGCCCTGTTGCAAGAGCAAGAGCATCAAGAGCAGCAAGAACAGCAAGAGCAGCAAGAGCACCAAGAGCACCAAGAGCAAGAGCATCAGCTGAGCAAGAGCATCACCCAGGGATTCAAGTCACCCTTGAACCCCCAGGTGACAGGGTGATCACACAGCCCCTGCCACAGCAAAATCTTGGGTATCCCCTTGGTACCAGCAAAGCCACTGGAAGGAAGGAGGAATTGCTCTCCAGTGTGCTCCAAAAGGCAGCATGCTGTGAAACTCATTACCTTCAGAGTAGTTTTGGCCCCTCTGTAAAATACATTTTGTGTCTAATCTTGGTAATGCAATGTCTCTTCGTAACCAGCCTGGCAGCACGTTTCACTGATGATGAGTAACAAGAAGCCTCACTGCGGCAGCAAGAGCAGCCCTGCCTGGCAGGCACATATGGTACCCTTTTTCTGGAGACATATTTTCCCCTGTCAGGCTGTTTTGAGCTTCCTTAACTTGAAAGCACCAGCACTTGTTTTGCAACGCATCATGTGCGAGGTGAGATGTCGCCTCTCTAGCGTTGTGACAAGATGGATGTGCTCCAAGGATGGCATAAAATGCTGAGCCTGGGGTCCAGCTGAGCTGCCCACAACCCAGGGGTAAGCACGGGGCTTGTAGCCCTTCAGGAAAGCCTTCAGCCCATGGTCAGAGACTCACTGGCACATCTGCTCTCCAGAATGAGCTATGAGAGCTGTGTTAGACCAGGACAGGGTTCATTTCTCCTTGTGGGCACCTATAGCCCACTAAAATCTGTTTAAAACAGTCTGCAGAGAGGGGCATTCCTCCACTATACCTGCAAAGCAGATGGTGCTCTGCTGGCCTTGTTTATAGAATCCCTATAGATCTTCATTTCTTCACCAAAGGAAGGCAGAAGAAATGTTACTGCTTATGGTGAACCTTTGTTGAGCAAGGGAAGACAAGCTTTTATGCATTTTATCAGGCTGGCGGAGTTAGTTAAGGGGAAAGCCAACCTCTGGGGAAGGCTGCAGAACCAGCAGAACCACTGCTCACCTGGAGCCGCGGGCAGAGGCTGCTGGAGCTTCCGGTGCCTGCACCAGCTCTGCCTCCTCCTGCATAGCGTGCCTGCCCTCCAAGCCCTCTGATGCCCTTATCAGCTCTGCTCACTGTCCCCTTCCCTGGGATGATCCAAACCACGGATTGCTATTCAGTTCACTTTTTGGAATAGGGGGAGGAGGGTGTAGCATCACTCTCGTCCTTGTTCCAGAATGAGTCACCAGGATGAAGGAGCTGAGCAACAGGCAAGAGAATAATTCGCCTTGTGATGGTGATTCAGCCTCTGCGGGGTGGTGACAGAGTGAGCAGAGCTATTGTTTCTCCCCTACAGCTAATGACAAAAGTGTTCTTGCCCCTCTTATGGCATTTCATTGTAGGAGAAGAAATATGAATAAGGTGATGTGTAAAATAGTGGTGAGTGATGTCACAGCTTCAGGAACACCCTCTGGTTCTCAGTCTACCCTGAAGTCTAGCCAGCTTGCTGTGCAAACAGCCAACTTCTCTCCTTGCCCAGGGTTGCTGTTGCTCACTGTCAGCCCCAGGAGCGCATAAGGGACGAAGCTATCTCCTCATACGGAAGGGATAGCAGCCAGCTCAGTGTGTGCACACTGAGGAGCACTCTGCTGCAGCAGCCTTCGTGTGCCACACCAGCTGCTCCTGCATCAGCAAATTCCTGTACCTGCGTATCAGCCAGCACAAAGGCATGCACCAGCACTGTCACCCCAACAAAGTGGTTTGTCAGGGATGAGGCACAGACTTGCACTGCAAAGATGATTTCAGTTTTGAGCGGCTTCCCCACAGGGGATGGTTCCATCAGTTAGGATGGCTCTAAACACTGCAAAACTAAATGACCCAGGGAGAATATTATAGAATTCTACCAGATGCTGAGTGCTGAGACAAGCAGGGAACAGTTATCCTCTGCCTCGTCCCATATGAGGTTTGGGGGCATCAGGTAAAACTAGCAGAAATCTGTTTGCAAAAAACAAATGAGGAGAAACTCCTTTACAAAATCGGTAGCTAAGCTGTGAAACTCTTTGCTACGTGGCATAGAGGCTACTAAAACTTTACAAGGATTCAAAAAAATGATTCATTGGATCCACGGAAGAAAATACCTGGTGGCCACTAATTCAAATACAACCCCAGGTTTGAACCAAGTGTCAGCAGAGAGAAGGACATTCAGGAGTTATCTCTGCAAGCTTCCTTGGACGCTTACTCTTCCCTTATACTTACTGGGAAGATGCACCACTGGTGTGACTCACTGTGTTTCCATGTCCCTTTGCTCAGTATGCGTGTGAAGTTTATAGGTTTCTCCGTAAGTAATGTGCGGACTTTCAACAGATGCTGCCTGATGAGTTACTACTCCAAAATCCAGTATGGCAAAGTCAATACAAAGCTGAACTGGGAAACTGTAAATCAGCTTTTGCTGACGCTATTATTTCCTTCTGGTTCTTTACATATTTTGCATTTGCATTTTAGATGAAGTCCTAGGAACTGTGTGTAAGATTAATGCAGCATGTAAGATTGATAGCAGCTTCAGGATATATAGGCAGCAATAGTAAGTGAATATTCATAGAGATAGATCAGCTTGGAGGATTGAAAAACACATCCTAGAGGGGTGAATACGATAAAAAAGGGGGCAATCAAGTGAATAAAGCAGAAAAGGTGCAGCTTAACTGGCCCTTTACAGTCAGTGTCTCTGAGTCTCCTTCAGTTCATAATTACTGTTGCCAGAAGACAACTATTAGCAGTTGCTACAGATCCCTGGCCTCTTTGAAGTCCTGAACAATAGACCACAAGAGGTGCTACAGGACCTCCTTCATGGTCTTAGTCTACACCATCCCTGGGTCATATAAACCGCTGCTGGCTGTTTCTACTAGCAGCATTCCCAGTCACCTTTGACTGCAGCCACCCTTCTAATAGCTTTGAGGGATAGGCTCAATTTTGGTAGAATAACAATAATTTGTTGCCTGATCATATCAAAACAACTGCGAGGAAGGCAGTCCCTGTATCTGCCTGGGCAGAGAGCGGACGTAGGCTGGTTTGGGCAGTGCCAAGATCCCACAAGGGAACTTTCTCCCCTCCTGACCATGTGGCTCAGCCCAGTGACAGCAGCACCCCAAGGCTGAAGTGGGGCTAGTCGTGGCCATGGCTTTGTATAAGTTTGAAACAGAGCATCGAGCTCATCCTTAGGTCCAACAGGCACAATGAGATGCAGAGGGTGCAGAAGAGCCAGCACTTACCTCTCAATTAAACCTGCAATCTAATACCAAAATTTCAAAATTAAACCCAACATGGCTCTTTAGTTCAAGTGTGTTTTCCTTAATTGCTAACAACTTACAGAGATTCCTCTTGCACACAACAAAAGCCATAGATACTTTTTAATTTCTCCATAAGATAAACCCACCGTTTAACTGTTTGCCATGTGATTTTGCTTTAATTTCATGCCATTAACATGTTAGAATACAGCAGCCCTGCTTCCGCACACCACATGCGGACAAGCAAATGTTTTGTTGGCTTGCCCATTGCCAGTTGATTTCATCTGTTTTGTCTAGGGCTTTGCAGCACCAGTAACAACAGCGCTGAGCACGAAGGTTTTATGTTCCCCATGCGCAGAAACCATAGCAAAGACACAGCTCTCCTTTCCTGCATGCCTGATGCCTGCCAGGTGCTGCTCAGGACTTTCTGCACCATTTTTGCACAACATCCTTTTTATGGTCTATGGGTGCCTTTGTGGATGGGGAGAGTGCTTTGATATCTTCACAGGTGTTCTCCAAATTAGCCAGCTCTGAATGTGAAGGCAAAACCACCCTCTCCTTGATCACAGAAAATAGGTCAGGAGGAAATCCATGGATCCTCAAATCTGATCGCATATTATCTCACAAAATCAGATGATGCAACCCCTTTCATAAACAGCAGGGCTTGAGCTGCGCTATTCCTATATGGATGCTGCTGTGGGCTCCCACAGTTCTGGTGGATAAAAACTTTGTTTTAGGGAAAAAAAACCCAAACCAACAGTATCAGAGCCTGAGTTTTAATTGTGGCCAGATGATACCAATTTGTTCCTGTGGCAACACCAGCCAAGCCAGCTCCTCTTACTCCCAGCTGTTCAGGCACCTATTAGTATATAATCACTTCTGCTCTCAGTTTCATTTCTATAAGTGAAGGTGTGAGACTGGTGAGGGTTCATCTGGATCACCAGTTTGATGGCTGGGTGAGTACCTGACAGGGTGACAGCAGCATCATGCAGTGCTGTAAATACCGTGGGAGTGAGGGCTCTGCAATAACTGGATGTGGAACAGCCACATCTTAATGTAATGGGAAGGTGGTGAAAGGTTTCATACCCCTAAACCAGTGCTTTCCTGTAATCAGAGTAAGGCTGCTCTTTGAACAGTGTAAATACAGATATCCTGCATGAGTGAATTTGTTTTAGACCTTGTTTTTTATCTCCTTTTGCTGTGCCCTGTGAAGGGTGCGATAGAAAGCACTAAATTCAGTCTTGCTTTTTACTTCAGCAGTTTTAAGTAGGCCTTGAGATATTGCAAGAAACTCTGAAACAGGCCCTCTGGGTCTCCAGAAAGTCTCTCCATTGCTCCATCTCTGGGGCTGGGGGTTTAGCTCTGCTTTGTACTGTGGGTGTTATCTACTTCTTCAGGGTCTCCCAAACTATGCCAAGAGCCTGAAGATGCTTGGTGCGTCTCTCAGTCTTGACTTGCCCCCTCTTGCATCCCAAAAACTTACTGAGCCTGACAGGTTCAGTTCCTTGCCAAGAAAGTGCTACCTCTCTTTGGAAAGTACTCCAGATAGCTGCAGCACAGTAGCGCTGATAAAGTCCCTCTCTCCCCCAGAGGGTGAAGCAGAGGGTATGCAGCCTTTTCCCAGCCAGTGGGGCAGCACCTTCGTTATGTACACATCTTTGCAGTATGCAAAGCTGGAGTTTGTGGGCAGAGATGTATTCTAGTGCCAGGGACATCCCCCTTGCCTGGACCTCTTCTGTATCTACCTGGCCCAGCTGAGTCCCATCCTACCCTGCTCATGCTTGTGGGGCCCCTGTGCTTTCCCAGGTCTTCCTTCAGCCCCTGCACTGGGGGCTGCTGATGTGACAGCTCTGGGGGAGCAGAGGGGCTAAGGAGGCAGAAAACAAGACCATCATCCCTAGTCATATAGCCCCAGATCCTGAAAACTCCAGGATAATACAAACCTTTTGTTGGAAGGTGCTCATCCACCATAGCCTTGACTTTCAAGTTGAACCTAGCTGTGTTTAACCTGGAAAGTCATTCTCCTAGCCATCTGATGTGATGTGAGTCCACGGCTCTGCTGGAAATCTTTGCTGTCAGGTTTGTGATTCAGTGTGCTGGCTTCTGGTTCTCCAAGGTGATTGCTGCCTGGTTTCCCCTTGTCTAGCATGCTGAACTTCAGAATTTTCCTATTGCCCCGATACAGTTATTTCCTTGCTTAACTGTTCCCAGCAGCCTCTGCCTTTTCCTATGCCCATCACTGTTGTTCTAGAGAAAAGGAATTAAAACTGCTTCCTTCTTGCAGACATGAAGATCTCTAGTTCTGCCCCAGCATCAGCGTGGCACAGCCTCACTTCTTTCCTTGCTCTCGTTTGCATGGTCAAAAAATGCCAGTGTTATTTACTGGTAAATTGTCTCTGCAAGCTCAGCGTTGGCCACTGCTCCACCTTTCTGGCTCTTGGCTGTGCAACTTCACAGGCTCCCTCCCCCAACAGCTGGATGTGCACATTCTTCTTACGCTACCAGCAAGTCTGTTTTCCTCTTCATCTTGGATTCAGTCTTCCCTGGGCTGCGCAGCACAGAGCAGCTTGGCAGCTCTTGGTGCTGCCCCTGTGGTCTGGAGCTGCCAGCAACTCTTGCTGTGCAAGAGGTTTCCTCACATCTCTGTTGCTCTGACTTTTCCTTGCTCCTGCTGCTTTGCCAAGTGCTTGCCTTGCCTGGGAGAGCAAGAGATTCTCTTCTTGTTCTGGGAAGCAGGGCGTGGTAGGACACTGGTGACCCCTGCTCTGTGCTGGGGCTGGTTTGGGGCATGGGCTGCCTGTGAATTAGCTGAGTATGGGCAGGTCTGTGGGTAGATATTTGCCAGGAGACAGGCAAGAAGCTGTTGGAAGGAGTCTGGGCTGTGATACGGTGTATTGCTGGGTACCAGGCAAGCTGGTCCTGGCAGCATCCAAACTGGGACAGGAGCTTGTAACTCTGACAGACCCACAGTTGTTAGCATTGCCTTTTTTTGTTTAACTATCTTCATCACGGTTTCTAGGTCTTCTCTTTGATTTCCCCGCTCTGTGCACTCTTGTGCTTCAGTTTCTCATGTGTGGTATAAAGCTGGGTTTTGCTCATGTGTCTGAAAGCCTTCAGATGTTGCAAATGCTCCTGCTGCCCAGGTGTGAAGCACTGCTCTGCCAGCAAGTGGGGGAAGTCTGCCGCGTGTCCGGTTCTCCACTGCGGCTCCATTGAAAGCCTGGCTCACAGGAGGTGGTGTGGAGCATGCTGGGCTGACAGCAAGGGAGCTGGAGGACACAGCTGGGGCTCAAAATAATGACGACTTGCCACAAAAGAAATCTGCAGATTGACATCGCATTTCTGCAATAGACTTGTGGAAACATAAACTTCACTCACATTTTGCTGACATCTGTTGCTGTCAAATGCATCTTTGTGCTCCTGTACTGCTGAAGATCGCATTCTGCAGGCAGGAGAACTTGTCCCTGATTGGCAGCATGAGAGCTGTCTTGGGGGTGTATGGTAGCACGTGCCCTGTGCAACCACCATGAGATGACGTGGATGTTGCTTTCTGCACAGATCTTGGTTTCGCTATTTTTGTTGCCTTAGTGAAGATCACTCTGTTTCCTGACACTGTTTTGGTTTTATTACAACTCTTGCCCTTCAAAATGCCCTGTTATTTCCAGGTTTCCCATCGTGTCTTAGCTCAGTGAATCAGATCCTCATTAGCTCCTGTACCCTGCTGCTCTTTCCTGCTCTGCTGCTTTAATCCTGCTCTGAGCTGACAAGCAAAGCAGGTTGAAACAGTGGCTAGGATATGCCCTGGAAATAATGTTTCTCTTTTAAACCTTTGGTAGTTATCTTTGATACCCCAAAACTTCTGCTTATCTTGGTCCAGTTGTAAGACCACTGTCTTCCTTATATTGACTGCTGTTATCTGCTGCCAGGTATATTCTTATTAAAACCGCTGGTGCTTATATCCTCTATGCCGTGTAACTTAAGAATACAATGGTAAAGCCACATGTATTTTTAACTGCAGTCAACATGCAGGGAAGTTACATACCATAAGGCAACCGTGTACCATGCATGTCCATTTGCTGGTGAGTATGCAACCAGAAAGCAGGATGGCTTTTGTCCTGTGCATGTGGGGTGCCAAGGGACTGCAAGTGGCTTTACCAGTTGAATACATTGAGTTGTTTTTTACTGGCTTCCATTTGAGGGCTTGCAGGCTGGGACTGAGCTTTTTGTGACTCTTCCAGTGTATGCCCCTTAGAGTGTCACTCCTTCTAATGGCCCCAACACAGGAACTACTGGCAGAGTTACGCTTGGCAGGAAAAGTTAACAATAAAACTTCAGTTCAGCAAAATATTTCCTGGCAGGGACTGTGGGTGTTTGAACCTACAGAAGGTTATTAACTCTCCAGCGAGTGGAAAAATGAGGACTAACTGACAAGGCTGACACTGGTGTGATATGCAAGCTGAGTTTGTTTACTATGAAAGGGTCCAAACCAGCCTCCTTAAACTTTAGAACAACCTTTGTCCATATTAAATCTTTCACGGGCCTCTTTATCAGCTTTGAGGTTACCCTGAACCTCAGATTTAATTGCTTCCACACTCCTGCAGATCTGTTTGCTTGCTGTTCTACACTGCTTAGAAAAATTCTTGCAAAAATCAGCATGCAAGTTACCCGGCTCAAAGGCCTTGGCTCATCCTCATTCAAAAGCCATGTGTGCCGATGAACATCAGCACACAGAGCAGAGACCTGGGGAGTGACAATTTGTTACAGATGTGGCTGTGAGGCAGGAGAGGGGCAGTTTTCACTGGAGGGGATGATGAGTTAGAGCTCTGAAGGGAGCAGCTGGGGAAGGAAGGGGGAGGGGTGAACAAATGGGACATAGGCTCAGACTTCCCAGGTTTTTGTAGCATTTTGCAGCTCCGATATTCAAATGGTCACAGATTTCTGATCAGTCGCTTGATGCTTTAGAGCGTATTGCAAAAAAAGTACCCTGATAATGCTGCGTGCTGCTCTATAATAATACTGAGTATTGATGTAATAGTGGCAAAAATGTTTTAAAGCATTACTCTAGCAGCATCTTGCATATGTCAGTCAAGAAATCTTCCTTATTACATGGAGAATCCAGTGATGGTGCCTCTGTGCCATGTTGCATCCTGTTCCTGAATATTCATTATTTTCATGCTTCTGAGTTCTCATTCTTTTCCATGTCTGATGTGTGAGGTAGGAGAGAGGGGGAAGAAGTGAATAAACCAGAATGAGGAAGAAAAGTTGCTCTATTTGCATTCAGAGTTTTGAACAGCCTACATATAAGCTTTTTTCACAAACCCCAGAATGTAGAAGCGCCAGTTGTCAGCAAGGAACAATATTAATAGACAATTGCAAAACATTCTTTCCACAGGAAAGGGCCTTGCAGCAGCCTGAAGGCAATATTTCCACAGTTTTCCAGTGGCTCTGGTCACTTATAACGGGTTTTCTCTATTTTATGCAGCTGTGGTCTGGCATGCTGTATGACAGGGAAAATGTTCGAGTTACGGTGCAGACACTGGGTTATTTAATAAGTCCTGTACAGACAGAATAATTGCTGCCTGGGTTTGGGTGTTCTTCCAAGTTGGAACTTTTTAATGTTTTTTTCCCCCTCAAAACCAGCAGGCTCCAAACATCATTTTTCTAAGTGCAGGATGATTTTGCCCTCTCACGTGTGAAAATACGCAATGAGTCTCTGCACCTCTGCTCCTAGCATACAGGACAAAATGTAAAGGTTGGTGGATTTTTGCTTTTTTGTCTCAAATTCTCTAATCCTTTTTGTGCCTCTTTCCATGCCCGGTACACGTGCCTACTTTCCATGCTTGTCCTGCAGAAGCACTGCAGAAATTGGAGTTCTTGTATTGAAAGTATAAAGAGAAAAGAGCTGCTGCTTTCTTCATGTGCTGGTCTGGGAGCAGGTGCAGTGCCTGGGAAGGATGGGTTTGCACATGGCAGCAAGGTGGGATATGCTCAGATTGGATGCTGGCAATGTGTGTTATGCTTGAACTTCTGGTTCTTAATACTGAAGTTTTGTTTTACAACTTGAACAGAACTAACTATACTCAGTGCTGTAGCCATCCGAAAACGGGTAAATGCAGCCTGATCATCGCCAAATGATGGCCAAGCCATTAAAAGCAGGTATGGTTTGCATAACACTGCAGTCACCACTGATGGTTTTCTGGTGGGACACAACTATGCTTCAGAAAAGGTCTCGTTCCAAAACCAAAAAAACCCTAGGCAGTAATGCAGAAACAAGAGGCCTGTATTGATCTATGAAAGAGAGACTCACCTGCCAGCAGTCTGGTTTTGTTTGTGCTCTGCTATGGCAGATGCTTGGTCCTGATCTTCACTCCCTTGCATCTTGTTCCTGTATTCCACGCTTTCAGTTGCATATATGTAATAGTGCAAAAGCCTTGTGTGGCAGAAAAATCCAGGGAATTAATAAAGTAACAGGAATACCAGTAAATCCTTATACAAAAACTTTATTGGGAATAACTTTCTTTTACGCTTAAACTCCCCTGGCTGTCACAGGGGCTGATGTCTGTCACTAGAACTGTCCTTAACCGCTTCCCCAGGCACTGACCCTTACCAAAGTCCTGTGTCTGCCAGCAGATTTGTATATGCAGTGGATCCACCTGTAATGTTATATTAATATACAGTGAATGGCAAAATTATGCACTAAAACCACTGAATTCAAAACACTGTCTTGGGTGTCCAGTTTCACCTGGTGTCAGACAGGGTGTTTCTGAACACCACTGCTGCTTGTCTGGAGAAAAGAGCAAGTTAATTATTCCCTGCCTGACATGGAACTGGTTTTGTGTGATTTGCAGATTCTGATCCTTGTCTCCTTAGTCTGCTGTTTTTCTGTCACCACCCACACAAAGCTTCTCTTTCTACCTACTTCTGGCTCCTGTGTGATGATACCAGTTATTACCTCCATTCATGGTGCCAGGCCTAAAATATTCTGAGATCAGCCTCCTGCTGCAGCTGATGGAAGCTGCCCTGTTGTGCTGCGCACTGAGGGAGAGCAGCCCATGACCCAGTGGCTGTCCTGACCTGCTGCATGACCACAGATGTTGACAAACAGCACAATCTGTCCATCCACCAGCACAGCAATTGCTGCTGTGCCCAGGGGCTTGCTGAGTGCTTTGCAGGCAGCACAGCTGCATTGCCTTAGACAGGCAAAATTGGCGAAAAATCAAGTGAATTGACTAGCAGCCCAGGACAAAGCCTTATTTTGTGGATTATGTTCATACATAAACCTGGAAAACCCTCCTGACTTCCAGTAAAACCTTATTTATGTGGAAATTCTTTAAAACACCCCAGTGCATTGCTCCTTTGGTATCATTACCTGAAGGGCTGCGCTGGTACCTTCACAAATATGCACAGGTACAGCAGCAAACAAATGTCAATATAAGTAAGATTAAGGTACTTCTGCATATGCTGACCTTATTTTTTCAGCCAGAGTGGTATACTATAAGCTATGGATTGGGCAAACAAGAAAAAGCCTTTATTTACTTTTAATGGGCCTCATGTTCCAAACATTATTATAATTTACTTAACGAAATGGACTTTCAAGGTGCTAGTTGTAATATTAATCCCACTGTGAACTAGAATAACTCTGTTCTGGTTTTTAAGTTAAGTGATGGAAAAGCAATTGTATGCGCTTATGGGGCCCTCATTTTTGGCTTGTTTCTTGTAGGAAGTAAACTGGGAAGCTTTTGCTGGCTCAGCTCAAAGCTGTTTCTCTACCTGTTATCTTCTCGTGTACTACAGGCCAGAGTCAAGCTGCACTGAATTTGCCAAGGAATTGCTACTTCAGACAAAAGTTAAAAGGAAAACTGTGGGTAGGACTTGAAGTTATTGATGTGAATTTATGTATGAAAACTTGGTTTTAATAACTTTCCACATCACAAATATTTCTTACTAGAGAAATAGGTCACTTGACAAAAATCACCTATTTGTGTATTTTTCTGGTGCTCTGGGAGACTCGGTAGTTTGACATTGAACAAATATTTTGATATTTGTTCATCTGGCACTGCAGTGAGTTAGAACCATTGTTGGAGTAAGCACACGAGAGACATAAAAACCAACATGCATTGAAATATGCAGCTCTGTAAATATAATTACTAGATGAGACACAAAAATCTGAACTTCCCCAAAAAGTGGGGTTTTTACTGTTTTGCAAGATTGTCCTTTTATCAAAAAGGACAAACATGGATCAGTTTGTTACCCAGATGTTTCCAGAGGTTTCTGCCAAGGTCATTCCTCCTGAGTGCAGGATGAGTGATGTAAGAATTAATGGACAGCAGAACAGAGGAAAGCTGTGGCACTTGCAGGGGGACATAATTACCCTGGACAAACCCTTCCTCTGCCCCCAGTGCTGCATGTGCATCTGCCTACTGGCTCCTGAAAAAGAAGTAAATGTTTCTCTCGCAAGCAGAGTTTGTAACTGCTGCTCTAAGTGAAAGGAAGCCTGCCACAGGGTTAGAAACAAAGCTGAAATCTCCTTTTTTCCCCTTACCCTAGCCTTCTGTGGGAGAGGCTCAGGCCTGTTTGGGGACGAGGGGGAAGCTCACTTTGATTTCTGGCACTTGCTGTTGTTGTAGTAACATCTTGCTTGTAACGTGTTCATCTTCCCACCCCCACCACAACCCCCCCACATCCCTTGTCCCCAGGGAGCCCAGGCAGAGCAGATGGGACAGTCCATCCCTTTTCCCATGACTGGCTGCAACAAGTGCATTTCAGAAATGCAGAGGTAATACATGCTGAGCTTCCTGGTGTTATTTGCTCCTGTTGAAGCCATCTGGCGCTCTTCAGCTCCTCTCTGCCTTTCTGTTCAACGAGTCCTGAAGGGTGGATACTGCCCTGCAGGAATGGCTGGGACAGGGATCTCTCGGCTTTGATACCTCCCTAGCTGTCTAGCTAACCCTTTGTCAAGTCTGGAGTAGTGTCACAGTGCAAGCCCATGCTCTTCTGATCACTGTTACATCCTTTCCAAAACTGTTGTTTTCCCAGCTGTTTGGCAGTTCCACTGTCTCCATGACGGATGGAGACTATTAACCAGCAGGACCTGGGGTGTTACAAAGAGGCAGGGCTCAGGAGGTGGAAAACTTGTCCCACATTCTGGGTTTATAGATTGGGAGCAGAATTAATGTGTTTCAGCATGATTTCATTCATTTGCCTGGGAGAGCTAAAGCTGTTGTGGTATCACAGGCATAGCCAGCCCCGGGTGACAGCTTGGGCTTGATGCTTGGACTGAATAGCTTGAAGGCAGGAGTAGCTGAGGGTCAGGTCCTACAGGCACACACAGCTTCGTGACCGGAGCTTCCCTCAGGCAAAATGACCTGCTGCTCAGGCTTTGAGGATAATCTCTCATCAGCTTTGTAAAGTGGATGCAGTCTCTCCATTTCTGCCCTGTGCAACAAGACCTGAAGAGACTTGGTGTGGGCAACACCAGGAAGGGCTGAGAAAAGCTCAGGTCTCCTTCCCAAGTGTGGCAGTGGTGCCAGTATTACTAGCAAGGCTTTGCAGAGAGGTTGCAGAACTCTGGCCGCTACTAGCTCATAGTTGCAGGAGCAGTGCAAGAGCTCTATGCTGCCTTGGCAGAAACCAAGCTGTTTGAGCAGTGGTAGGTGTCCTTGTAGCTGCCTAATAGAGCAGAGGACTGTTTTTTTTTTAATTATTGCTGTTATTTAGCTCTGCATTATAATGTTCAGCCTCTAAAAGTACTAGTGGAGCAAAAAACAGTAAAGGGAATGCTCCAGCTTTCACTACTGCCATGGTACTATAGGGACAGATGCAGAATGAGGTAGGGGCATGCAAAATGGCCCTATTTGGATCAAACCCCTTTCTGCATATTGATGTCCTTTGTAGGACTGTGCTTTTTTAGGCTCAGTTCTGTAATTACAAATTGCAAAGGCACATCCATGACTAACTACACTTCTATGTAAGGCTGAATTACTAGCCTGACACAAAAGCACTATACCACTAGCAGGCAGCAGAAGGTTTAAATGAGCACTGCAGATTCATGGAGGTAAGATGATAGCTACAAAGGGGATACAGCTTTAGGATGAGGGCTGGACAGTCTGTATGACCACATTAATTATGTAGTGATGGGAAGCAACTGGTAAATATCTGCAGCAAACCATGGGGGAAAGACTAGGTGTGCAAACATTTTGGGAAGGTTGGGATTTGAAGGAGATGCAGAGATCTCTGCACAGTTCCCACACTTATTCCAAAGCAAGGATTGTTAATTTTGTCTCTATGCAATTAGCCTTGCTGTGAGAGTTCAGGCAGGGATGTTTTGCCATGTCCCTTGGGAACCTGGTTCATTAGTTTGTATTTTTAATTAAAACTGGGCTGGTTAATTTCTTTGAACTGTACTGACTTCACTGAAGTGGTGCCATTATCTTACAGAATGCAAGGTCACACCTGATGCTGGCTGGCTTTAACCACTGCTGTGCACAGTCCTGAAGGAAAACCAGAAGGCCCAGGCACTCTTAGTACTTGCAGGCACATGCAGTTTCTGGGAGCAGTTGCCTGATACATGGCCATTGCCACCTCCTGTACCCACCATTTGGGTCCCATTGCTGTTCCCATCCCTGGTTAACAAGTCACTAACTTCCTTGATGCTGCAAAACATTGGACATGTCTTCAGCAGTGGACAAGGCAGATAATAGATGCAAGAGGCAGAATGACAGGCTGGGTTTGTGCAATCCCACAGTGTGTTGCTGGAATGGGAGATAAGAGAGAAAATGGACATACCAGTGAAGAACCCCATGCACACCTTAACTGGCAGTGCCTGGCCGATACCCAGCCACATCAGTCATGAAATTTGCTGGAGATTAACAGGGGGAGAGATGTATTAAGTGCCCTGCAGAGCCTGAACAATAAAATTAACCTACAAGTGAGGAAAGAGCCTGTGCCAAGAGATTTTTATCTTCTATGAATGAGCTGGATACTGAAGGGCTCCTGGCTTTATGAAAAGCAGGAAACTTAAGCTACTACTTTATGAACTGAGAGATTTGACCACTGTGAAGCAATGTCTGTGCCACTAACTTGGCCAGATGGCCTAGAATATGTCAGGATAAGGGCAGTGACTAATGCTGCTAGAAGTGTTCCCAAATTATTTGGGACCTGTTGCTCCAGGGGGACTCGCTGTTACCAATGGGTCTGTCTAGCAGCACTGAGTGGTGTGGCAGGTACTGCAGATGTACCAGTACTATGGCAGTTTGAAGTGAAACTCTGCCCAAGCACAGGTGGAATGAAGCAGGCAGCAAAACAGAGGAGCTGTGTGTTTATATGGAACGGGATGACTTGCCTAGTGTGGGTGACTCCATGTAACTGCACCCACTATCCTGTCCTGTCTGCTGCTCTTCACAAGTGAATCCCTTTTGACCTGGAAATGAGTTTGGTTTCTTGTCACGGCTGCCCCAACACTGCAAGGGCTAACGCATGCCAGGCTTACCCCAGCGAGCCTGTGCTGCTGCTGGTGGTGGCTGAGATAACTGTTTCTTCTCTCGTGCCTGTTTTCTGGTCTGTTTTGCAGAGGAACAAGGTGGTCTCTGTTTTGCTTTTGAAGCCCGAACTATCCAGCCATTCAGTCCTTGCTGAAGCAGGCTGTACTCTCTTCTGGCAGTACCCTCCTTAGTGTCTGCTGAAATTAACCCAGCTCTCTTACATGCAGGTGGCAAGAGCAAACTTCATTTGTTTGCATCTTTGGCACAAGAAAATATCAAACTCAATAGCAGACCCTTAAGGACCTGTGGTAGTAATGCCTCCCTCGTAGCCAGTCCCTCCCTATGTTGTATCTTGTCTTTCAGAAGGAGCGTTTTCAGTTTGCTAATCTCCCTTTGATCAGCTCCTTCTCTGAAGTCTGAAGGGATGAGCTCTAAGAGGCTTCTTCTGGCTTTCAAAGGAAAAAAAGAACAAAATCTGACAATTTCTTTTTGTCAAGCCCATATTTTGTTACTGTGTTCTTTGTTATCTTCTGCTATTTCAAAATCTGTTTTAAGATTTATCTTTCTGCTGCAGTTAGACTACGGGGCCTCAATCTTTCCTCATCACTTCTCTTAAGTATAGATATCGTTTTGCATTTCCCTAGCTGCATGGAAATGTCCCAGACTATGCTTAAATACTGCTATTGCTGCAGCTTCATGCGTCAGTCTACTCTAATTATGTGAAACCCCACCTCGGGGCTGAAAAAAATCAATGGCCAATTACAGTATTCATTTATAATATTTATCATATTATATATCTTGTCTTTTGTCTCATATCCAACATTACTGTTTTCCCATTGAAAAGTAAGGCAAAGAGTTAACCTGAGGCCATCCTGAAAAAAGCATTTATCCCATTTTCTGTGTAAAAAGACCTTCCCTTCTCCTTTCTTTGATCTACCTTTTCTCATGTAGTTGACTAAACTTTTCTGTTTGTTTAATACCTACTGTGAGGTGTTGTTTGATTTGAGGATTGCTGGAGGTGATAACAAAATACTTTTTTTGACTTGTCATGTGTTGGTACCTTTGCTTTTATTCCCAGTTCATTCCACATGGAGTCTGAGTACTTCAACTACTCTTCTGAGGTGCTGGAGACTTGAGCTTGCAGTGCTCCCTCAGAACTTCACTCTTTTGCATGAGATACAAGTCCTAGAGCAGTTTAAGAGCTTTGCTTCCACTTTTGGTCCTTGAATTTCTCAGCCTCACTAATTCCTCATTTCCTAGAGCCAATCAATTTGCCTTTTGGAATTCAGAATCTGGAATCACACCTGTATTCAGAGGTTTGGTCTAAATTATATATGTGCTTAACTGATAATTTATTTTTATTCATTCCATTTTCACTGGCACTATATGCTGAGGCAACTGTTGCCATGAGTCCCTTTAAAGGGTTATGTATATCTAGTGGCATTTCAATCTCCTGTCTCTAAGCATTCCCTTCACGCTGCCTGCACAACTGTGCTCATCTTTGTCTCTGCTTCCCAGGCAGATAAATCCCTGTTCTCTTCACTGCCCTTGGCTGGTGACTGCTTAACTCTTTCACTCTCCTGCCTCCATCAGCCCTGCCCTTTCATTTAGGGCTCAGCAGCTCATGGTCCATCAGCTGAGTGTGAAACTTAAATAGGAAAAGGTTTATTCACATGGATCAGGTGATGGGGCATTCCTGCAAAGCCTGGCCTGGGAACAAAGCATTTTTGGGGCTTGGCAATTTGCCTCTAAGCATGCAAAACCCACCTCCTGTGCAATTTCTTCTCTTAAGGGAAAGGGATTCAAACCTCCCCACATAGCCATGGGATGCATGCAATTGTGCAGGCACAGCACAACATTCATGGCTGCCATGCCCTTGGAGGAACTGGCAGAGGGGATCACAGCTAGTTTTATGCTCCTCCTTATCAGCTTTAGCTAAAAATTAATGGCATACAAGCTGTCTCCATACTGTCAAATTTGGGCAGCCAAAGCCTTCCCTTGTCATGGCTTGCAGGTATTCATATTCTGGTTAATTATATAATTGAGATGTTTTCCAGTGATTTAAAAGACTTCTGACTAAGCTGTTGGCATAAAGGGGGAAAACTGAAAGCCAGAGTCAGGGGAAATCAAGAATTCAACAGAAGCCTTTGAACCAGCTTTTGATTTACATATGAAAAAAGTTGATCTGCAAAGGGAATTGCATCCAGCCATCCCCAACAGAGGCACCAGGCAGGAATCAGCTCCTTGCTGGGAGTGCTGGCCCTGTTCCCTGCTAGGATTATTTTCTCCACCATGCTTTCATGACCATCTATTTCTGCCTAGTTACATAGGATATCATCCAGATACAGATTCCCTTGATCTCAGAGACACTGAACTACAGAGGGCAGATTTGACTGTGGCACATAGAATAGGGCAGATGTGTAGTCCTGGAGGTCTGGAAGGTATGGAGCGCTGATGTGGAAACAGAAGCAAGGAAGATGTTAATGTGCTCCAGTGCCTGTAGTGGGGGTGGGGCCCTCCTGCAGGGACATTTGCTCTGCTGCACAGGGATGAGGTGATAACTCTGCACTGGGTGCTGACCTTGTGATGTGTGTGTCAGCTTCCTGTGCAGCTGCTTGTCCGTTCTTTTGTTCCTGAGGGTGTTGGAGATGAAGGATTTTGTGGGTTTTGACTTAGAGGAGGCACTTGAGCATGATGTATAGCCTATAAACTGCTTAGAAGGCTCTAAGCTTCACTTACTGTTCCTTCTGGGGTAACCAGCGTCATGTGCCTAGTCTGACTAATGCTTTTTAAAATGCAGTAGATTAAAGGTGAATGTGTTGTTTTGGATTTAGCAGTGAACTGCCAGCATTTCTCATTGCTGTTCACATATAGCTCATCTGGAAAGATGAACACTTCCTCTTCCTGAAACCTGCCAGTCATTCCTGAACATGACAACAGCAGTTCAGTGACTGCTTCTTTGCCTTCTTCATATATATCCATAAAGCACCTGTATGTTGTTGCCTTAGCTTCACCTACATGAGGATATATTAGCAAGTCAAAGCTAGAACTTTCATATACGGGTATTATGATTTCTCTACGATTTTTCCGAATGACACCTAGAAGCTGTATCAGTAGGTTGGTAGTTAGCATTGTTACCTGGCCACATGGAAGGGGGGACTGGCCAGAAGTGTTTTGAGCAGTGTACAAGAAAAGAAGGCTTGCAAATATTGTCTGTCTGTCTCGGCACAGGCTGGTGATCCATTTGTGAAGGGGGGTGGCTCTGCATTTCCACACCTTTGCTCCCAGTTGTAGTAATGGTAGCATGACTGTAACTAAGATTGAAACTGTACTTTAAATCCTGCATAGTCTGTGCAAGCCTTGTTTGGACCTCGGTGTCACTTCAGATTCCTTAGACAGCATAGGAGATAACAACTGGTGGTCACTGGGGCCCCCTGTACTCACTTGGCTTCTTTCCTTTCTGATTGCTGTACCCTGCATTTTGCTGCTTCGAAACTTCTTTTCCACTGCCCCAAACTATTTTTGGTACTGATAGCTTTTAACTGACTTAGGGTTTGATTTGGGATTTCTTGCTTTGGTTGCAGGGAGAAGTGGGGAGATATTCACAGCCCTTATTTTTACTTACGAGCACTCTGTTCTCTATGCCTGCAGTACACCACAGGACATGTCATCCCTGTCTTGCTGGAGCTGGTTTAGACCAACCCCATATTCACAGCAATTTATATTTAATCTGCTGTCCAGATCTAGTGTTTCTGAGCTACTTCAGTCCACGCACCTCCTTCTCCTTCCTATTTTGGGCTTCTGGGTGTGCTTTGACACTTCTGTGTAGCTCAGCTTTCCAAGCTTCAGCTTACGTGAAATCCCCAAGGCAGCCAGCTTATGTCACCATCACCCATCAGGGACAGCCACAAAGAAATCTGCAGCTCAGGAGAGCTGCTCTTGCTCCCATTCCTTGGGAAGGGGCAATATAAGCTCAGTCAGAAGGCAGGCACATTAGAGTTGTGTGTGCAACATCATGCCATTTAAATGAAAGAAAATGTAAAACTCAGATTTGTTACAAACTCCATTTTTGAATATGTGTTACATAAAGCAGTTATGTGCTGCATTTTATTGTGTTAGAATTTAAAAAAATTAAGTCAAGCATCATGTACAGATATGGTGGCTCTTCTCCTGGCAATAGGGAATTACTTTATTCATGAGATGATGTGGAGGTGTCCCATAGAGCTTGCCTGAGCATATGTCCAGGGTACCAGACACAGGCAGTGTACATCTCCTGCCTCTCTTTGGTGGATCTTGGCCTTATCACATCTTCTGTCTCCTCCTTGCAGGGCTGATGGAGGCTCTAAATGAGGAGCGCTCTCTTGTTCTGCCAGCATTTCAAAGGCTGTCAGCTGTTTTGCAGAAAGGCTAGCAACTTCTGCATCCAGTGACAAATGAGCTGTTCTGCCCTACGGCAAGCTCAGGGCACCATGCCCAGGTCATGGTCACTCATTTCAATGGAGCCTCAAATGCAGCTCTGCTGCTGGTCTGCTGATGACCTTGGTCAAGTCACTTTGCCTCTCAGATTGCCTCCTTGCTGCTCCTTGCCCTGCTAGTGACCAGGGACTGGACTGCTCCTGCAGTACAGATGTGAGACAGCCCAGAGGTTCAGCTGGCCCCATGGGCTCCTTGGCAGGCATCAACAAAAGCAGAAAGAGAGCACAAGATGAGGGCATTGTACAGCCACTCTTCTGCATGCACTGCCTAGCACAGCAGAGACCCAATCTTCATAAAAGAGAGCAGCCACCACAAAAGAGAAGTAATGGAGTGTAACACCTCTTGGTACTAAGCAGGTAGCTATTATCTGCTTCTCAATCCCTCCTGGCCCTTACCAGATTTACTTGCTATTTGTTTCCTAAACAGCCTTGCACCATGCTGTGAAGTAACAAGAATCTTGTGCTTGAGGAGCTGGATGAAGGGCTGTTCTCTAAAACGGCTGTAGTTCTGTGTTGCAAATTGAGAAGATTGCACTGGGTTTGTAATCAGCAACAATTAACTTGCCACAAAGGTTGCAAGAGAAATGCTCAGCCCACATCACAGTGTTTTCTGATCCTTTCCACAGCGCACATAGCTGCCAATGTCTTGCATAGCTTATTTTCTGTATAGAAGTAGGGCTTGAGGTGCCTGGAGGGCCCTGTTCCCCAAGCCAAAGTCACCACTTGGAAGTGCAGAAGTGAATAACCTGGAGTTAATGGAGTCCCACAGAAATGTGTTCTGTGCCATGTCATGTTTGCATACAGACTTGGCTCCTACCACCCCATGCCAGGCTGACCTCCATAGGATGAGAGGATAACTGAGACCGCTCTCCATAGTGGTGAGGTACAGGAAAGCCTGTGCTCCCTGCAGATCCCACAGGGATCTATGCTAACCTGGCATTTCTCTCACTTTTCCTCAGGACGGACAGAGCACCTACAAATAAGCCCTGGGTCACAGCCTCCATCTGGAGACCTACTAAACTTGTGTTGAATTTCCTTTTAAAGAGGTTTAACACCTTTTCTGCCCATCCAATCCCACTTTTCATGGGCTGTGATGCTGTAGTGAGACCCCCTCCATTGGAGTGAGGGGGGTCTGTACCCCCTGGGACAGAGGAGCTTATCTGGCTTATTGCTTAGGGAATGTGCCATCTGTGGAGCAGGGCTCAGTGCTCTGCCTCTCCAGTGAAGGCAGAGACCCAGACAACCAGCTTGTGCAGATAATTGCAGCATCTGAGACATAATTAGACCATGTTTATTTCATGATCAGTTATGTTCAAGCTCTTACAGAGGCATCTTTATAATGTTAAAATTAATTAATTGAATCACTGATTCTGGGGAGAGATCAGCATATAAAATCTGAGTGAGGCTTACAGGGCTTGTGTATTTAGTAGTGCTTGACTTGCTTGTAAAGGCTTGCTCTTGTGTAGTCAAGAATGTAACATGAAATGCATCAGCCACAGCCAACTGGATGTAGGACCTGCATAGGAGTTTGTACTCAGTTCACACATCGCTGGTAATTGCCTGCTTCATTTTTGTTGTGCCTGTATATAAACTGGCTCAGCTGGTGGATGACTGAGGGCACCTGCAATGTGCCTGAGAATGGCAGCCAGGAAGCAGTCCATTTTGGGGCAAGGAATTAATTTTGGTACCTGTGGCAAGGGGTGCTTGCACACATGGACGTGGAGGTAGCTCTGGCATTTCTCTCCCACATCAGAAATACTCCTACAGATGAGTACTGCACTTGTCTTTCCCTGCCCATCACTGGGAGACTGCTTCTCTCCAAGCAGAGCTGGCAGATTTCTGGAAGGTGAGAAAATATTGCCATTTTTACCTTAATTGTCCTGGAAATTTCAAAGTATTGGGGCATCATAGTTGTGTAGGAAGGTGAGATTTTCTAACCCATATTGTCTATATCCACTGACCAAAAGATGGAGCAGCCCCGTACCCAAAGACTACAGTTAAAATTGTACTAGCAATATGTTTGAAAGCAGATAACACTGCTCCTGCAGTGGCCAACAGGAGATAGTAGACAAGCACTCCAATCAGTTTCTGAACATGGAACTTGCTATTCAGTGTCCATGCTTTCCAAATGGCTTTGGAAGTAAACTTCAGTGGGTGAACAGTTCTTGTAACCTGCTTTCCCTCTGCTGTCTCCCTGCCTGTTCCCATATCAGCATAGATGTTCTAACAGCTCAGAGACTAGTGTTTTATTTCTGTCATTCCAGTTTTTATCATGTATTGTTAGATCAAGCTGGTTGTCTCTCTCTTTTCCTTCATTGAATCTGCTATAATCTAAAAGCAGCACTGATAGTAGTGTCTTATTCCATCTACAAGTATTTATCAGCAAAATTCTCACTACAAAAGAAGAGTAGCTCCATAGACACTACCTGTGGATGTCTCCACTGTGATGAGAAAAGGGTTTTCCATCACTGTGAAAGCCACAGATTACAGGATGTCCCTAGGTCAAATGTTCCAGAGTAATTCTTTAAGTACAGATCTCAAAAGGAGATTTGCATCCCACTACACAGACTTTTTCCAGGACTTTGATGCTTTCAGGCAAAACAGTGCCCATTTTTGGTGGAAATTTTCATGGAAAAGGGACTCCAAGTAAAACCCGCATTGTGCTGAAAAAGTGTTACCCAGCTATGTAGCAGATCAGGTTTGCTGTGAGCATAGGTAAGACCGGCTCAGTCTCACCCCCACACACCCAATATCCATGAGATCCAAACCCAAAGCAGAATCAAGCATCCTTGCCTTAGGTACCTTTGGCTGACAAAATAAACATGAATCCATTCTGCTTTCTTTACCTGTTTCTTGCTTCTGTCAGTTTTGAGACTGAAGGGGCAGGAGTAAACGCACCATATACATCAGGTGTATATTGCATTGATACTGACTTTGACCTAAAAAAAGAAAAATACTTTTCATTTGAGTCCCATAACTTGTAACTGCTATTTACCCCCTTCCTTTTCAGTTTCTTTATGGGCTTTGGAGGGAAGGAATGACCTGCTGTAAGAAGAGTTATAGGGGGAAAACCACCCACCTTTCTTTAATGGACTTCTGTCTTTCAGGAAATAAATGTCAGGCTGCAGATGTAAAGTAAGAAGGGGCAATGTATATTTATCATGTGTAGTTCCCCTTTGATTAGTAGGTGTCTGCCCTGGCTCATGCTACTCATGTAAAGTCACAAAAGCCATGTCTGTTTTACCTCCTTGTTTCTCCCTCCTGAGGGAAAACAACTTCGTAAATTCCTGTGGCACGGGCAGGGGTATTGAATTCCCTGATGATATAGCAGCTTTTCAGACTTCCCTCATCTTCAGTGGATGGTGACTGTGTGCTCTGTGCAGCGCCAGGAACCGAGAACTGCAGCATTCCTGTTCTTTGACTGAAGAAGTTCATCTGGATGTTACATATTTTGTAGTGCACTTAGATGGGGCTGAGCAGGTACAATGCCTTTGGCTCCATGGGGTAGGTGTCTTGCTCTGCGTCCAAACTTGGTTGTTCATTTTTAAACATGATTAGAGTTCAGATGAAATTGCTTCCAGCTGCTTTCCTGCAGCCCAGATATTGCTAAGATCTCACAAGGTGTCCCTTTTCTGCCAGACTGTGGCCTCCTATAGGAAGTTCTTCTAAGACCAGTTTCGAGAAAAACAAATTATTTTGGAATATAATTGCCTCTCACCCCCTTAAATTTCATTGTGCTCCAAAAAGTTTTCTGTAAATAGATCCCATTCTTTAGAGAAGCCATGCTATTCTGCAGTGCTGATGGAAGCCAGCCCTCGCCAGGCTCTGCTCCATGAGCAATTCTTGGACATGCAGTGCTTAAGTAGCTTGTTATGTGATAAAACGTCACATTTCTTCTCCCCACCACCACTTGTGCTGATATTCAGCTCCTGCAGGAAACCATATGGCTTCCAGAAGCCTACCCACATACCTGTATGTGCCTACACAGTCCGTGAGTCACATTTACTGTTTGGATGCCCCCTGAGTCATGCTGAAAATCTGTGAATTTTCCACATTTATTTGCCATGCAATCTCCTACAAACTTTAGACAGTTATGCATAACCATTTGCATATGTATAGTTTTTCCTTTTCTGCTTTTAGTTTCATGGATGGTAATGCAATGCACTTCTTTTGAAGAAAGTGGAGTCTGAATGATTGCAGAGCACTGACTGCAGCTTTCTTAGGCTATGGGATTGCATTGGTAAAGTAAGAGCCTTTTAAAAGTAGGGCTTCAGAAGCAGGAAGTCCAACACACAAACCCATGGACATGGTCAGTTTCTTTAGCCCCTTCTCACTGCTCTGGCAGAGTCATACCTGCTCACTGTTGACCCTTGCTGTATTTCTGCATCCAAAGGTAGCTGCTGCACTGCCTTCAGTGGGATGTGGCCACCCCAGATGGAGCCTTTGCTGCTGCTTCACTGCACTAAGGCCTGATACGGATGGAGCACACTGGGATCACACTAGCATGTTATGGGGGACAGTGTGAGGTCAGCAGAGGGGCAGACATCTATCTTCATGCCATCAGCTCCTCAACTATGTGGACTCAAGCCTCAGACAAGTCTATCTGCCCTTTATTGGTCTCATTCCATGGTAATTTGGCTTCCTTAGCACAGCACAGGCAACTTTGCCTGTTGTGGGCTTTTTTTTTTTTGCTGAGGGCAGTGGAGAGAAGGCAGCTCTTCCATCTTCCTCTACAAAAGGCCAGCACTGAAGATGTATTATAGCCCAGATTAAGAACAGCAGCCCAAAGTTTGCTGCAGCAGCTATGAATGATGCAACCACCCTGCCAGAAACAGAGCTATTTTTGCAGCTGTACCCCAACTACTAACAGTGTTAAGTGTTAAGCAGAAAAATCTCACAACCAGTCTAAGGGGAAGGAATGTGTAGACATGCTGTTCTGCTGTGGAGCACGTAAGTTGGCTGTTTACATTAAAAACAGCTATGTCCCCTTATAAGCGTTCCCCACCCTAATAATAATTCTGTGGCCTTATGGAGCTAGAAGAAGTGTCGGAGGCTACATGTGAGTGTTTTGTGTAGCGGGAAGAACCAATGTGAGATCATAGAGATTGTAGAGAACTTCTTGCTGTAATTTAGCACAGTAAAATTGCCAGAAATATTCATTAGGTCAAACAATCTAGCCACCTCCCTCCCTGTGAGAGAATGTTACTCTACTCATCTGCCCAGAAACGTTATTCAGTGGAAGCAGGGACTTTCCTAGAGCTACTGTACTGCTGTGAAGTGTCTGACCTGGAATGCTGAAAATTGGCACACAAACCCATTGCTAATTTAGCCCCCTCCCACCCTCCTTTCACACTGGTAAAATTTCAAAATTTTCACTCTGTTTTAAAGCTCACTCTGTGGGATGAGAAAACCCCAACCAAAACCAAACCAAAAAACAACCCCCCCCGATATTTTGAAAGAATGTGCTAGTAAACCTGGACAACTTGCTATATAGTATTTAGTCAAACAATATTGAAAACTGGTAGTGACTGAAAGGATTTAGAGTCTGATGGCTGCTCTGGAATAAGTTTGTTTCAGCCCATTTCCAAGAGGGCAGGTGTAATGAGAATAGGCAGTTTTGGTATTTCTTATCTGAGACACCATAGAGGATGTATTTGCATCCTTCCGTGCAATGTTCAGATGCTTTGTAAGAGGGCTTGAAGAAAGCTTTCCATTGGCTGCCTGCACAGCATCTGTCCTAGGAAATTACTGAGCTCAGGAATGGGAATACAGAACCCTTCAAAAACCTTAGAAGCATTTTTAATTTATATTAAAAAGTCAGTTTTAATATTATTTCAGTGAGCTTCAAGGTATACTACATACAAATAGGAAAGAAGAGTAGAGAGCAGGATTGAAGGATCATGGGTACAGGAGATGACAGGAGAGCTTTAAGGGAGAGCTTTAAGAGAGAACTTCAGTGAAAGCTCCTTTGATGCAGAGGGTGCAGGGGTGCTGGTGTGCCAAACTGCTGATAGAGCACTGCCAGGGAAACCATTCTGCCTGCAAAGGGTACATCACCACAGAATAGACAGCTACGTGAAATACTGACAATAACATGTTAGTTAATCAGAAGAGGAATAAGAAGTTGAAGTGCAAGTGGAGGTGAAATATTCTATCTGAATGTATGCTTTTGCATAAGTGTCAGAAATTAGCTGGGTGGCTGCTTTTAGGGAGATTTGTTCCACAAGGGCTGCTGGAGGGTTTGGTGTAACAGATCTGAGCCCACGTAATGTAGCTCTTTAGGAAGAAGGAAGTTTACAGGTTGTTTCTGGTAGAGCCTATGATTGCTTACAGTAAAATAAATGCTGCAGTGGAGTGTCTGTGTCTCAGGAAGCTTTCTGGTGGTCCCTGAGGGCCCTTGCTGCTCTGTCAGCCCCAAGAGCCAGCTCTGTAAAAGAGCACATCACACCAGGAAGCCCTCTTCCCTATACCAGGGTTGTTCTTACTCCTGAGGGGCACTTCTGAAGCTGTCTCTGGTTCAAGCAGAGATATCTTAGGTGATCTCAGCTGTTCTGAGGAACTCAGTCCCCAGCTGAGCCTCCCAAAAACTCCTAGGGAAAGGTGATGTTCCTCTGTAGCTTTCCAGGATGAAGAGGCCCCCAGGAGCAGGAGCAGAAAGCCTGATAAATGCATGAAAAGGCTGGGCACCCCCAACCCTTGCTAGTTTGTGCTACTCCATCAACACAAACTATCAGGGACTCTTGTTTTACACTTCCCACACATTACCTCATCTTTCCTTCTAGCTGAGTGTTTTTCCTCAAATGGTCTGTGGACCTCTATAGGATGGGCTGCTTTTAAGGATACTCTAAAAGTGAACTGAGAAATTTAAGCCTATTGTTTAAGGAGTCTAGAAGTGATTCCCCAGGTCTGCTCAGACATTGAAAAGCTTTTAGGGATCTGTGAAATGAAAACTTGTGTTCTGTTTTCAATGTATATCATTGCTGTGACTGTTGTGGTACGAGACCAATGACTTCATTGTCACTGCGGGGTGATTTCCCCAGCTTTAACAGTGACACTGTTGCGAGGATTGGACTCTGGCTGCCTGGACCTTCAGGCTGCTTTCCACTGCAAGCAGCAGCAATGAAATGGAGTTGGTCCATGTGTGGGCTGTTAAAATCTGCAGGGTATTTGGAGGAGTTTTATATGTTCTCCACATTTTCAGAAGTACTTTCCATCCATCCAAAGAGTTTACAGAAATAACTTGCTCCAAAAATATAAAAAGAAGCAAGTGTTTGTATTATGTGGAAATGTTAATTTAAACTTACTGGGGCTAGACCACATAGTTTACTTCCTAGCACTTAGTGCATGGCAGTTAAGCATACTGCATGCTTTCTGGAGCACCGCGAATCAATAAGGACTGAAAGTCAGCCAAGGCTCCTTCAGTCCCCTCACTGGTATGACTGCAGCCAGCAAGATGCCGTGGCCTGGCATGGAGAGCACGGTGCTATGTATGCTGCGTGAGTGTGGAGAAGGGTAGCAGCAGAATGGAATGCATCATGGCTAAGTACAGAAACTTGCATGAAGTCCACATAGGGAACCCAGCAAGTGACATCTGAGGGAGCTGCTTTATTCTGATGCAATATCAATTTGATGCTTGAAGTTCTGTGAGCCTGTATAAAAAACCAGACGTGATGGGTATCTAGCAGCTAATACCAGCCACAGATAGAAATTAGCACACTTCAGTTGCTAATTCCTTGAAGATATGAGCTGCTTCTGATATAAATATTAGCATGTGTCTCACTGTGCAGTGACTACCCACAAAATTAGCATTTTTAGTTGCATTAAGCCAAAGCAGAGAAAAATGAAATCTACAAAGGCAAAGATGCATCAGAAATTCACTGAAATGACATCAAAGATGTACCCTGCATAAATAGCCTTAACAAACAATAATTAACACAGCCAGCGTGCTTCATCATACTGTTAAAGAGAATAGAAACAAAGTTAGTTAATCCCATCTGAATTGTAATGTAACACCACACATAATGATATAGTCTTCTTTCTTTGGACTGTTGGTTTTGTTTTAAGTGATGGAATGTCTTCAGAGAGTCTAAATTTACTGTTCACAATGAAACTGGATGCTTCCTCCAGCATGTCATAGAATCATAACCAAATGAGATTCTAATTAATAATTGAGTAAATCCTTGGTGAGTTTCTGAAATGTGAGGCATGCTCTACATCTGCATGATGCCAGGAGATCTATGACGATTATGAGCTGTTTCTGATTGGGAAAGTAAGTAGGAGTCCTTGAATCTGGACCAGTGGTGGTGGACTGAGCTCTCCTCTCAAGTCTACCCTCAGTGCACAGATCTGGAATTTCAAAGTAATCCTAGAGCAGAAATATAAATTCAGTGCAGCTTTGAGAGGAATACCACTTTTCCTCATTAGCTGATTTTTGTTTCTTCTTGATATGATTAAATATAAAGCAGTAAAAAAAGCAAACCCAAAACTATCAGTGCTTTTACTCTGTCCCTTTTGTCACCTCCCATTCACCACAGGAGCGTATCTATTGTTTTACTATGCTAGAGATGTCCTCAGCTCTCAGAATAGTCCTCAGGACGCCTGACTTTCAGTTATCTTGAAGCTGCTGTACCTTACAACACTGTCCAGATCCACCTACCAGAGGGCCTCAGAAAAGTCGAGAATGAAGGCACAAGAGAAACTGTGAGAGAGAATTTACTGGAGTAAACTAAAACCAAAATCTGCATCTTTGTTTCTCCTCAATATAAAGCAATTTTAATGCAGGTACAGCCCAAATATGCTTTTCTATTTAAATACATGGTGCAGTCTGTGAGTATCCGAGGACCCAAGGCACCAAGCCTCTAGGACATGAAATTGAAAAGCCACTGCGTGCACTATAGAAAGCAACATCTTTACTATGCTCAGCCTACTGTGATGTGTGGCTTCATCAAGCCTCACCTTGGGAACAGCTGACTTGTCTGTACTATTGTATTTAGGAAGCAGCTTCAAAGCTCACTGCTCTTGTCCTAGGAAGCTTTCTGGGGGAACCTTGTTCTTTCTCCTCAATATTCTTGGGGACCTGAGAGTATCCTCTGGGGACGTGCATTCCAATCGTCATCCCAGAAGCCCTACTTTGCCTTCTTCTAGCGCAAATTCACCTTTGTTGAACACAGATGGTCATGGTTATGTATTCTAAGTGAAGTTTCACTAGTGTTTTGTACAGGACTATTAAGATAACTACCTGCTGAAAATTTCTGTCCTGAAGCCCACAACAATCACATTCTCTTTTTATGGTCACATCTCCATAAGGGCTCACAGTCATTCTGTGTTGAATACCCACATTTCTTGCCTCTCCCTCCTGCCTGGCATGACTTTGATCTCTATGCTATTCAAATTCACAGTATTTCTTTTGCCGTAGCTTTTCATGTCACCCCACACTGTAACTATAAGTCTGCCTCTGCAGAGTGTAAAGTATTTACTGATGAAAGAAAAATATTCTACCTGTAAGTCCTAGTCCATATGGTCTCTTCAACCAAAAATAAATAAAGGAACTTTGCTGCTTTCAGCATTAAGCAAATACACAAATGTAAACTATCCTTGAAGAGGGGCCTGCATGTCAACAAACTGAAGTTTTCTTCTGACACATTTCTCAATTATCAGGGAAATGGGACAAAAGCTGCAAGCATACACCTGTCCTCCAAATTTTCTTGTCCTTGCCAGTCAGTCTTGGTATTGGACAAACCAGTTACTCAATGTGCTCTGCTGTTGCAATAGTGTAGAGATGAGAAGGAATGTGGTACAGTCTCTGGTGACATCGTGTTCTACCTCGCAGAAACCACAGTCATGGTTAGTGGAAGATTCTGCTTCCCTCCTCCCCTCCGCCCCAATGAAAATCTGAAAATAAGTGTGACAGTGTACCTGGAAACAATCTGTATTTTGAGAATAAAAGGCAAATGGAAGGAATTAGGATCATTGGAATATCAGTAGTAAATAGCCTTAGAGTACTTGTCTCTGAGTGTGCATGTTTGATTACTGCGGCCAGCTACCCTGTAGCTTTCTGGAGCATGCAGCTAGATCCTTGGACCCAGCTGAAGAAGTTTGCTCTCCATGCAAGCCTTTGCCAATAGCAGTAAAATGCTCAGGTCAGTGTGTTCAGAAATGTGCTCCGATTCTGAGAGTCTAGTATAAGCTCCTTGGGAACTAACCATCAGAAACTGTTAAGATGTCCACTGCCCTCAACTTGCGAAAGTATTTGACCAGGGAATTGGAGCAAGATAAGTGATATGCAAGCTGCAAAACTTAAATGAGCTTTCACAGAGGATTTACTGAAAGGACAAACTGGAATCTACATGTAAATCAGTAACAGGTTCTTTGGACTCTGATAATCATATTCAGTAAGAGCAGACACAATACCACTAGGATTTAAAGGGTGGTTTTCACAAAATCCACCAGGGCTCTCTGAAAAGTCTTTTCCTGAGAACACAGCAGGTTTACAGGACTTTCTGCCCCTGAAAACATTATCAAAATACAATGGAAAAGCTATGTGGGTACTGCAGGATGCTCACTGTTAACAGGAGCTCAGCACCACTGAATGCTGACTTCACCTGGAAACAAGGGCATGATGCATTTACTGTGGGCAATTTCTGCAGCCCTTAGGTCCTCTTCATCAGTAGATCCCTGCATAGCTGGACACAGTTTTCCAGGTTTCCTCAGTGTTCATTCAGAGTTGATCCAGCTTTGCAGTTGTTCCATAGGACACAGGGGGACTCACCCCTCAGCTTCAGTCACTGGCAGTCTCCCCCTCCTATAATGTAAATTATGCATAAAATTCCAAACAAGACAAAACTCTTCTTGAATTCTGTAGCTGTGCTCCTTTTCAACATGGCTCCTTACCTTCACATAGCTGTGGAACATACCTTTATTTTCCAAAAGCTTCTACACAAACAAGGCGGAAAAAACCCATTAAAGGAAAGTTGTGCCTGATAATTCAATTACCTGCTCATCACCAGTAGCCTTGAGGCGCAGCTGATGCTGGTTGGTGCTGGCTCCAGTAACTCCTCATCTCAATTGATCTTTTTCCAGAAAATTTTTACAACCTTTAACAGCAGGGAGTGAGGAGGGGATAGTACAGGGAAAGCATGGGACTTGGGTACCCACAGCATAGCCTGTAGCTAGCAGCAGGCAGAATGCTACAGATGGACCTGATGTTTGTGGAGGGCAAATGAGCAATCTGCTGTCTGTGCTCTTGTTAATAGCTCTCAAATTATCTTGTGAGCTCAAAAGATAGGTGTTGGCACAGGAAGAGAGGATTTTCAACAAGCTGCCTGTCATCTCAGGTAAGAGAGAGGGGTTACTATAGGAGCTCCACATGTTTAGTGTTTTCTTGCAGCATCTGGAAATAGTGTTTGGTGTGAATTAATACCTTGCAAGAAAACTCTTTACTTGGAGAGTGATTCTTAGCTTTTAAAAGAAGGTACTTTCTGACAAGTATGATTTTGATTCCTATAAAAATCACTGCACGCTTTCTTTTTAGTTTTCCCACTCACCTAATGTAGCTGTGTGTGTCTGTAATCCCAAAATACAGGGACTGTTTCTTCAGGTGCATGTGACGGACAGTGTGGTGGCAGCAGATGTATGTAGATCTCAGCCTTGTCTAACAGGCATAAAGCTGGGCACAATCCTATGCTCTTTGCTACAAATACTACACTGTTTGGGTTGGGAAAACAAAGGTATCTTGATGTGATATGCTGTGATGCCATTTTGCTGTGTGCTACTGGATCGCGTGGTTCAGGCACACCTTTTTCTGTACTGTGGGTTGGGGTCAGGCTTGTACTCAGACAATGTAGTGTTTGAGCTGACGCTCGGACAGTGCAAGCACTCTGGCTGAGGTGGATTCTCCAAAGAGCAGCTGTCTGGAAATTATCAGAGAGTGAACAGAGCGATGGCTAGTGGTTCCACTTCAAGGCATGCTGTGGAGTGTGCTGCAGAAGTAAGGAAAAAGCATTAGAGTATAAGCAGCTTCTGCACTTCCTGGGAGAAGCTGCCACTTTACATAGTCTGTATCTGAATCCCATGATGAGGTTTAATAGCAGTTTCTTATATTTTGTCTGAATTAGATAACCTTGCTATTTTGGGGGGATTTGTTACATGTTCATATGACAAGAACAGTTAAATTAATTTTGAATAGATTTTGTTTTAATTGGGTAACACTTAAAAAAAATCCCAAATTAACTGTTTAAACACAGCTGTTTAGCATTTAACCCAGCAAAACTCAAAGCAACTGCTGCACTCCTCCCAGGAAAACACTGTTGAAGAGCACCTAGTCTGTTTTTTGAGGGTTTATTTCTTGGGCTGGGTTTTCGCACAGACACACTCATTCCACACAATACACCAACCTCTCTGCTTAATTTGACTGAGAAAGTTAAAATAGGCAGGTTATGTAATGATGTTTTCTTTACATCAGGAAGTCAACTAAGAAGCTGTTAAGCTGATATTATATAACACAGCCCTGGTTATAGAAAGTGTGGAGGAAGATGATCTAGGTTGATGCATGTCATGTTGGTGGTAATTGTTAACAGTTATAATTAATACTGTTTTGTATGCTTTTGTTTTGGATGTTTGGCAGCCTTCCAGAAGGTGTTTGAGCATTAGCAGCCAGGCACTGAACTCTAATTGTTCATGGGCATTCCAAATATACCATTCTATACCTTAGTTAAATGCACTTAAATATTCAAATGAAGTAGAAGTTGCGTATCATTTCCCATAAAGCTCTAGTTCCTGAGGTCACTGGAATAATAAAATTCACTCTTTTGTAGGATTATGAACTGTCTCAGACTGAATAGATATAATTATTATAGGAGCAAAAGAAAGATGAGATGACTTTATAAACATGGTATACAGCACCTAATTAAACAAGAGCTCAAACAACTTTAGGGCACGCAAACTGCACAATGATAGGAAAAAAAACAATTTTTTTTTTTTTTAATGAAAATGAAAAAGATCAGTTTTCTCTTACTCTCCCTCTAAACAGGAACATGTTCATCTACTAGTCATACTTACCCTAGGCTCTTTAACCATAAGAATAAAGGCATCTTTTATTCTGATCAAGGTTGAATTAACCTAAGGCAAGTTTCAGTTATGAGGACAAACACTGGTTATATAGTTTGCAAATTAAAAATAATAAGCTTGTATTACTGGGGAAACAGTCTTCTCTGTGTGAAAAAGGTTAAAATTAAAACAGATGCGTAAGATGATTCCATAAAAACTTCTACTGAGTAGGCTTCATTAAGCTAAACCATGATTTTTAATACAACTTTGAATTTAACAACTGGAATAAAATTGGATTCTTCTGTATGTGATAGGCAGCAACTTATTTTACCCACAAGAATGATGATGGTAGGAAAGAGTGAGTTTGTATTTTGACTGTTAACAGTATATATAGAAAGCACGTGACTCACTGGTTGTGTGACAGCAACTGCACAATGAGAAGAGTAGCTTTAATCTTTAGTAGCCTCATGAAAATTAGCTGTATGTAGTAGCTCTTGCAGAAAAAGACATGCTACCACGCCAAGCTCTCATTCAAGCAGAATGCTTCTATTTGAAGTTGTTTGCATCTTTTAACCCACAACATTACAGATTATATAGAAAAGGCATTCCCCTGAAAAGACAGCTCCTGGAAAGTAAGGCTGTGGCACAAGATCCAACCTTATCTGACATCGGAGAATCCAGATGAGCGGAGGCATAATGAACAAGCTAACTTCACTCAGACTTCATTCTTTATTAGCCAGCGGAAATTAGGCTTGATTAGTCTCATTGCTTCCGCAGTTAGCTGTGAAGCATTGAACTCAGTTTGCAGGGGAAGTGAAGTGAAAGCTTTTCTGCAGCTGTCAGAGATCCTTTCATGAGTAACAATTCCCAACTTTGTATGAGAAAGGGAAATAACATGCTCTGTATACTATATAGTGACTGCTATACTATATGGTGACTTTGGGCATTAAACAGATGACAAATATAAGACAAAAAGATTCAATTTTCTTGTTCTTGTGTTTTCTTATATTAATAAGCCCAATGTAAAAAACTCTCTTCAGTTTTACTCTTTATTCTTCAACTGGCAGTAATTATTTTGACTAAAGTTAATATTATCAGTGCAAGAAATATGCCCATATACACCGGTGTCCAACTCAAAATGAATATGAATACATGTACCAGTATTTATTGAGTTAGTCTACCCCACCTTCTGAGTTTGTCTGAGCTTATTACTATTGTATTTTTTTGGCCATACTGATAACTATGTAAAGTCTTGCAATGTAGCGATGTCTGCTGTCCTTTTTGACTTGATTTTCAAATGGCCATTGTTGTGTTGATAGGTGCATTATGCGTGGATCTTATGAATGTTTCTTGAAGCCTCTTTTTGAAGTTCTGAGTTCATCAAACCTCTCCAGTTACTATGTGGGGTGCCAGCTGCAACACTCAGAAAGAGCACAGTTTTCAAAGTGGCGTCTGGCAGCTGACCTGCCTTGAGGAGATCAGAGCTGGTGTACGATCAGGCACAAATCCCTGGCAGAGGTCACTATTGTGATTTGTCAGAGCAGGCAACTACCAACAAGCTCTGGCATAGTTTCTCAAAATGAGAAAGCATTGTCTCTTTCACTGTGTGTTTGTAAACTGGTTTTGTTAGCTTCTGTCAAAGGGCCTGCTTTTCTCATGTGCACAAATGGCATGGACTAGGAGCAGGTGGCTGTTATGGAAAGTATCTTCACATCTGGGCAAAATATTTGTGTCATGCTCGCCTCCTTCCTGCCAAAAGCCTCCTGCTTCCGTACTGCACACCCCCCTAAACACCATGTCTTCAAATGGGTAGAGCAATACATGTTGAAGCAAGCTGCTTGCTTGTCCCAAACAGAGCATCCCAAGCAGGCTTACTGATAGTGGTTGCCAAAGAAGGGATTTTAACTGTGAGATCTGAAGGCAGGCAGAGAGGACTTTAGGTCAGACCCTCAGCCACTTCTGAGGCCAAAAAGGCTACAGCAGTGACAGGCTGCTGCTTTGTATAATTGTTCTGGAGTTCCTACACCAAGGGTCATGCTGGAGCACAGCCAGGATGTGTTTAGCACAGCATAGCATAATGCTGACTTGTATGCTGACCACACCAGTCACAATTTAAGTACAAGCCTTTCTGTATGCTGCCTATAAGGGTATGATTAAGTGATATTGCTTAAGCCATGGCACAAACGATGCTCTGGTTCATAGCCAGTTTTCCCCTCCTCCAAGGGAACAACACAATTTCCTGAAAACTGGAGCCTGAAAAAAGTGATGTGTAATACAAAGCAGCTCTGCAACACTGGCTGTTACTGCACTGTGCTAGTAAAAATGCCATTTTCCATTCATAAGATTTTCTATATGCACTGGAATTTCAAACACACTTTATATATTGAAGTTTAGTACTGTGCTTTCTGGTTCAACCACTTTCAATCGACAAATATACTTCTTGAACTGAAACAGAAGTGCTGGGAACCAACACAGCTCTCTGAGGTACAATAAGGCTCACCTAATTGCTTCCTGGCTTGCTGATCTGTCATCCTGACCCCCCTCTTTGATGTCTTCTTTTTTTTTTTTTTTTTTTTTTTTGTGGAGCATTAGTAACAAGTGAGAAACGCTCTCAGGGTGTTATATATGGGATTATTTCTCTATCCCCAGCACAATGACCGTATGTAATGGGATTACCTCTTATTTTAAATAAAAAAGCCTTGGAAACATCAAATACTGTTTATGAAAAAGTAGTTTCTTTATTAAAAAAAATTCTTTGTAATAATACATTTTTGTCAGTCAGCAAAAGCAGCCTAACTGCTGCAGATGCCTTCTTTCTGCTAGCTAAATTTAGGCTGTTCTTCCTCTCCTGCTGTATACATATTCCTTTGACATTAAGAGGACTGTGGCCCCTTTAGAGTATATTTATTGCTGTTGTAAACAGGGAAAACTGAGGAGGCCAGATGATGGAGTCTGTCAGCATCCCTTCTTAGCATGCTTTAATTTCAAAATACATACGCTGGTACCATTACTGCCAAAATTCTGAAAGTACGAAAATACAACTGGAAATGAGGAAAATGGGAAATGTGTGTCAGCACTAAATGTATATTCTGTTTTCTTCAATGAGAAATGAACAATTTCACAGGACATAGCTGTGGGAAGAGAAGAAACTCCTGGTGCAAACCTACAAAACATGGGACTATTGAGAAGAGGGGAAGAAGAGGCAAAGAGGCCTTTTCTTGATCTGGGTTAGGTTTTTCTGCAGTGTAAGTTGTCTGTAAGATCAGGACTTTACTACAGCCAAATCTAGTCCTGATTTTTAGACTTCAAATTTGCAAGAGTTGCCCAGGAGAATTTTGTTTTTTTTAGGTACCTGGAATAAGCTCTTGTACATTTTTAGCTGCCCCTAAATCAAAAAAGTGTAAATGAAAATGCAAACTTCGATCAAAAAAATCACATCAGCAGGGTTTGCTTTGAATTTTCAATCCTCTCTGCCTCTCCTATGCACATCCATGCAGGGTTTGAAGTGTTTCAGATCTGAGGTTCTGTTTGATTGTCCACCTGATTGAGAAATAAGTAACATTCCCCCTCAGTACAAGCATTTGAGTACCTCTAAATTCACCAGTTTTAATATACATTTTCCCTTTAATAGGCTTCTAGAACATGCCACAAAGATCATCATGTTTCTATTCAAGTCACCCATTTCTATGCCCTGTCTCCTCCCTGCTGTCATGTAAAAAAGCAAGCTGTTTGTATTGCTTTTGAAGGCACTTCATTACTATTTCTGTGCCAGTTTTTAGAAAGCAGCTTTTGCGATTCTGATCAGTCCATGCTGACAGCCTACACAACCCACTTCTTAAACTTCCAGATAAGCAAAGCTTTTCATGCTTTCTCTCACGATGCTCTTACATTAACCTTATGTTCTCTGTTAATCTCAGCAAAGTTATTTCTTTATCCTCCTTCAAATAAGCCCTTCCTCTCTTTCTCCTTGCCAGGATGACTGAAGGAAAAAACCCAGCAACAGGTGGATGTTGGCGCTCTCATGTATTGCTCGGTAGTCTGTAAGGTTTCTGTATTCCCCCATGACTTCCTGTCGTGTAATTGGGCTGTCAACTTCTTGGAGCAAGGAACATCTAAGCTATTTGTACGGCAGGAGCTGACCCGTGCCTGAGACTCTTACCGTATCACTGCCAGCACAGTTATTTATTCCATTTTTGCCCATTCACTGCTGCCAGCCACGTACACGTTCGGTAACGCTGCCTAAGGGGGATAACCGGTACTGCCAAGCAACCCGGCGGCACAGTCATACCTGTCTCGCCTTCCGACAGCACACACCACTCATCACCGCCGGCGCGCCCCGGACAGCGGCCCCGCCGCCGGGCACGCTCGAGGGCGGGGTTCGCCGAGCGGACCACCCCGAGCCCGGCCGCGCCGGCGGGAGGAAGGGACGGAAGCAGGGAGCACGCCTCCCGCCGCGGAGGGCTGGGCGGAGCGGGGAGCCGGACCCGTGGAGCGCCCGGAGCCGTGTAGCGGACCCAGCCTCCCTTTCTGGCGGCGGATGTGGGCTTGCTCCCCGGAGCCGCCCGGGCCCTGCCGACTCTCGGCGGCAGCTGCCAGACGCCCTGAGGGCCCGGGGGACGAGACGGGCCCCGCGCATCGCCGCCTCCTCGCGCGGGTCTGGGCGGGGCCGTGCTGCCGGGAGCCGGCCCCTTTAAGGCAGGCGGCGAGCGCTCACCTTGCCTCCTCCCCCCCCGTCCCGCCGAGTAGGTACCGGCCCCGAGCAGAGCCCTGATTGGGCTGCCGCCGGGCCCGGTCACGTGGGGGGGCGCGCTCCCCACAGCCTCCAGGCCGCCATTTTGGCTGGAAAGTTTGGAATTTCTGAGCAGTGCGAGCGGGAGGCGACGGGAGCGCCTCAGCCGTACCCTGCCCGTGCGGATACCCGCCTGGCCCGCCGCACCCTGCTGTCCCGCTCGCCGCGACCCGGCTCTCGCGGAGGTGCCACGGCGGAGAGAGCCCCGAGCGGAGCGGCTCGGTCTCTACCAGCCGGCCGGCGGGCGTGTGGTTGGGTCGGTCAGGCGGGGCGGCCGCCGTGCCCCTCCCGCGCCCGGCCGGCAGGGGGAGCCGCGCCGCCGCCCCCGCCGCGCCGCCCCGGGTCGGGCTCAAAGTTTGTGAGGCGGAGTCCCGGTCGGTGGTGGAGCGCCATGCCTGTTAGGAAGCAAGGTGAGTGCTGGGTGCTGAGGGGCTGCCGGAGCCGATGCCTGACAACAGCTGTCCTGGGCGGCTGCCGGACGGGCGAGGAGGGGTGGCCGCTGGTCCGCGGGCTGCGGGCAGTGCGAGTCTGCCGAGGGGCATGGTCCCGCCCGCGCTTTCTTAGCTGCGAACAAAGAAGCTGCCGGGCTGGGCTGGGGCGGTCCCGACCGCGGAGGCTTGTTAAGTTCTCCGCGAGTGCATGCATCCCCGGTCCTCTTACCTGGTGCGCCGGGGTCAGCCGTGTCTTTGGTCTCCGCTTGCAGATACCCAGCGAGCCCTGCGCCTCCTGGAGGAATACCGCTCCAAGCTGAGCCAGGCGGAGGACCGGCAGCTCCGAAACTCCATAGAGCGTGTCATCAGTATCTTTCAAAGTAACCTTTTCCAGGCTTTGATAGGTAAAGGCTGACTTTTTCCGTTTGCGCTTAAACTAGTCGTTTCTTGTTTATGCTCTCACTTGCAGCGTTAAGGAAAAAGAAAAGGTATTTTGCCCTTATGTTAGAAGCCACGTGCTTTTTGTCGTGTTTTTGTTTAGCTTAGTAGCGCACGTGCTGTTACAGACCAACAGTTCACTTGTTTCGTATACCTACTTTATTCGAGTTTTTTTTTACTAGCCCAAACTGCTTGAAACTGTGGTGCAGTTCTTTCTTCTGTGACGTTTCATTGTCGATTACTTTAGACTGGTTTTCCAGATACCTGTTTGCCTGAAAATTTTCTAAGGAGTATTTCTTTTTTTTTTTTTTTTTTTTTTTATTTTTTTTTTGGCGAGTGTGTATGTAACAGATTAATTAATGAGTTGAAATGATTTTAATGTAAAGTTGGATTCAGGCAAATGTTCTTGATGAAGAAACTCTAGAAACATCATAAAGCATGTATATGAAGTGCAAAATTAATTTTAAGAAGAAACTTCTAATGCCTCAGGGTATAACTACAATGATTTTTTTTTTCCTTCCATATTGAAGGGTAGTGAAAACACTATTAATTCTAGAGAACTTGTAGTGCTTCGCTTAAAGTTTTCCCACAAGTCTTGTACTACTTGCATGTAGCTTTTAATTTCCTGCATGAATGTTTGGGGGGTGGGGGAAGCATGAATACAACTTTCAGAATTCTGACTTTGGAAACTTATGCAGGGAAGCAGTGAACTGTATTTTCTCCTTGATTTTGATTGTTACTATCTTTATGACAGCTAATGGGTGAAAGAGCTTTGCTAGTTTACCTTGGAGTAAAATTTGTAAGTCTCTGCATCCTTGTCTTCTAACAAAGCAACCTGTGTCTGAATTGTACCATTAACAAGCATTGTAGCTGCATTTGTTACTTGGCTTCCTGCATGGTTAGTGTCAGACAAGTGTGTTTCTTGTTTCATAGAACCACAGCCTAGAATCATAGCATAGTTAGGGTTGGAAAGGACCCTAAGATCATCTAGTTCCATGGACAGGGATGCCTTGCGCTAGACCATGTCACCTATGGCTCTGTCCAGCCTGGACGTGAAATATCTTTGTGTGTTGTGACAGAAACACAGGACAGGCAAGACATAAACATGCCTCCCTGCATGACAGTGTTTTCTTCTGGAGCATTTATTTAGGTTTTCAGAAGATGGTAATCTTGCTGTGTCTTTCTTATTGCGTATGTTTATGAAAGGTATCTGTGAAACTAGGTCAGTTGCAGAAATCTTTTACTTAGAGGAGCGCTGTGAATTTCTCTTCAGTACTCAGTTGTTAACCAACTCTGTGATGAAACGCTAGACAATCTTTGTGGGATACATATGAAGAGGATTCACCTATTGGTGATCACAATGTTGAAGTCTTGTATCAGAAGCTTAATATACTGCAGTTGTGCTTTTTGTTTTCACCTGGCAAACTTCAGTGTTGACTACCATTTTTCTTGTTCTGGGTGTGTACATGTGTGGTGGTTTTTTTTTTGGTTTTTTTTTTGAGTTTTTTTGTTTGTTTTTTGTTATTATTTAAAAAAAAACCCTTTTGAAGATTCATGCAGTAATCAGTTTTTCCCCTTCATTAAATAAGATACCCATCTATTACCTTTTGATAGTCTAACCTGCAAGATATAGTTTCTTTTCATATCCACATGCGGATATTCATTGTTTTACTAGTAGCACTAAGCTTGAAACAGCAGGCAGCCTCATGTCTGTTGACTTCGTTATGCAAGAGCGTG
Source organism: Psittacus erithacus (assembly GCA_009867235.2). Classification (NCBI taxonomy): domain Eukaryota; kingdom Metazoa; phylum Chordata; class Aves; order Psittaciformes; family Psittacidae; genus Psittacus; species Psittacus erithacus. The sequence continues at coordinate 23,862 of WYDI02020171.1, read as the reverse complement.
AAACAAGCATGTGTTGTTCCCTGGGTGGGCTACATGGCCTGTTTTCTGGTCTTGTTAGATGTTGCAATCACAAGACCCTATTTTTTGTGCATGCGCAATGGGTGTCATGCTTTTTGGGAATATTGCATTACCTCTGCATTTACTGGTTCACTATATAATTGTTTGTTACAGAGTGTATACATATGTTCCCAAACTGCTTTTCTGAAAGGTGGTAACACAGAAGGCTAGTACTTTCCAAGCAGTTTATGCTGTCAGCTTGAGTCTTTCTCCTTTCCATGGAAATACATCAGGGGAATTCTTGTTTATGGAAGGGTGCTTCTGGCTATGGTTTTCTTATAAGCATCTTTTTATGTTGTGACTATTGCATGATGGGGGCAAAGAATCGGGGGACTCTATGGAAGGGATGCAGTCTGGAGGGTGGATGCAGTTACTGGGAAGACCTTGAGCCTGTTCCTGCCTGTTGTTTTTCTGTGAAGATCTGGGAGCAGGCTGAATGAAGTATTTGGTTTTGCTCCCGGATAGGCTTACCTTGAATACTGTGTTTCATGTTACTTTGTGGCTGATCAAGTGTGCCTTATAGAGAAGTTGTGATCTGTTCCCAACTTAAATATGTGATGCTGTTCTGACAGAAAGTTTCAGGTTCAACTACCTGTGCAACTATAGTTGTTGGTTGGTATGTGTGGTTTTTTTTTGTTTGCTTGTTTTTTTTTTTTTTTGTTTTAAATAAAATAATACTGAAAGATAACTTAATCCATTTATTTTGTGTTTTTTTGTTTTTAGGTTTTTTTCGGTTTTGTTTTTTTTGGTGCGTTTTTTTTTTTCCCTCCAAGTTACTGCACCTATTTACTGTCCAAGAGCCTGCCTGTCCTTGGTAGGTGAGAATGTGAAGGCTGCAGTAAGGATCTGCTGTCAACTTCATGTTATCTTTTGAGTGTAATTTTTAACTTGTCAGTCAAATGCCATTCTTTCAAACAATAAGTGGACATTACTTTATGCACAGAAATATATCTTTGGATTTATAATGGGGGAAATTAAATATTCCTGAAAACTACAGATTTTTTCAATATTTCATATATTTAGGTACACATGAAGTAATCAAAGGTTACTTCTCCCTGAATTTGCAGTTGGATGCTGAAGAATAAATGGTATTATTTTATATTTGAGCCTTTCTTTTTAATGTTGTCCTCTCTTTTTAATTCTGTCAACTAAGTTTTAGCTCATCAATCTACAAATTTGACCTGGTTCTTAAATACGTTATTACAGCTTTAAATGGTTTGAATTGTGCCATTAGCCAGTCAGTGTGAGCGACCACTGTTCTGAAATTGACATCACAGTAGTGTTGTATCTTAAGTGAAATAACTGAAAGAACTTTATATTAGTAACAAAATTGGTAACCAAGTGTGGCTCCTTAAAACAGTTTGTGAAAAAGCCCATGGTATTTCCCATTGCCATTGCTTCAACCAGCCAAGTGTAATGATGTCTAGGATGTTAATTAAGTGAATACCAAGGGTCTGTAATTAAAATTGACTTGAGAATAGTGTCAGTTCTAAGTAAATTTCCCATTCCACAGGCTGAGAATTGTGTGGTATCTTTTCTAGCTTATAATTTCTTGGTTGTAGTTAAAATAGCTTGTTACTGATACTCTGATAGTAAGAGAGGTGAGTCAGTTATTAAAGACACCAAAGAAAGATACCCACATATGGAAGCATGAGATACTTAATTTCACTTTGGTGAAGAATTTCAAATTTTTCTTCAAATAGTGAGGTAATAATTCTGCAGAGAAGTTCTGCTTCTGATGTAGGCACTTTTACCTTCTTGAGAAGGTGGAGGTTCTTGTGAAGGTATAGATATGATGTGTTTATCTTCTTGAAAATATAAGAGGAGCGTGTGCGTGCTTCTAGCCTTCCTGAGGGGAAAAAACCAGACTTCTGTTTACACACCATCTTTTTTGTGTGCTTTAAGTCTGTCTTTAATGGGTTGAGTGCTTCAGTTGACCATATTAAAATAGTCTTCTAAAATTATCACTAGTTATAGCTGGAAACGTAAGATAGCATACTACTTTAAAAATATTCCTTTTCCTTACAGCAAATCTCCATTTACACAGGTGTCAGAACAAAGGAATTCTGAAAGAGTCTCTACATTTCCTGGCAGTGAAGTTCGCTGTACTACCTTTCTTGGCTTGTCTGTCTTAAGTGGTGGGACAGTTGCCATTATTAGAGTGCTGCAGTGGATGGCTACAGGCTCTGCAGAGAGCATAGGCAAGCAGAGAGGCAGTGGGGTTGCGTTGTGTGTTAGAGTGCATTGACTGCCTGGAACTTAATATTGTGAGAAGGTTGAATGTTTGTGGGTGAAGGGGGAAGGTCACCCGAGTCAATATGCTGGCTTCTCAGGGAGGTGAGGGAACCGCTGCCCCGGTGTTCAAAAACCGTGTAGATGAGGCCCTCAGTGACATGATTTGGTGGTGGACGTGGCAGTCCTGGGGTAGAGGTTGGACTTGATGATCTTAGAGGTCTTTAGACCTCTTAGAGGTCAAACCTAGTTGAATCTATGATTCTATTTTTTTTCTATTTATTATTTTATAGCTATGCTTATAGAGGCTTTTTGGTATAAATTAGCAGATTTGACTTAGGGGAGCTTGAATGTGTTGAATTTCATATGTGTAAGCAGTCTAATTTATTTCACTTGGAGTCCTTTTGCATAAAGATCTGCCTTGAGAATTGTACTTACACACTGGCTGTTCCTAATGCTAAATATCCGGTGTGGGAATTTTGAAGAAAAAACATAGTGGTTTCAGTAATCGTGACTGAACTAAAAAACAGCTCCCCCATGGTAACCATTAAGGTTTTTTAACCATAGTTGGGGTTCATGAGCTTTATGAATTGGACAGAATATTTAAAAAATGCTGTTAAGATGTTTTTACACACCAGAGAAAGGGGTTTGGTCTCTGAAATTTATGTAAAGTTGATGGTTGCATTAAGGTAAATTCTTTGTTCAGATTTATTAGCAATTTGGGCTGAAATGTCGAGGAATGTGAAACATACTCTTCAACTTCCTCAGCGCTGTTCACACTGGCTTTCTGAACTGAATTCTGAAAACAACCATAGATTATCAGGCTGGGTTAGCACTCCTCAAATTTGGTACCCCTCAAAATGGACTGACCACATTCCTGCTAGGTAACATGTGGCCCCATTTCTCTGAGCAGTGTGTGGAATCTCTGTAGATGTTCTTGCTCTTTTAGCTCCCTCTCAATTAGCCAGCATGGAAATACTTTTTGTGCTTGCTGGCTAAATTGAAATCAGACATTGTTAAAGCAAAAGCTTTTCTTCATAATTGAAACCAAAAGTACTTGCTCTCGGTGAAACTTCAGTATCAGCTTTTTTTGTAGTGATACTGTTAGTTAATAGAGCATATGGCATGATGACACAGTTAACTTCTCAAATCAGCCCAGGCCTTTTAGAGAATTTTAGTTGTGGGTATGTGTCATTGTGTAAGACTGCTCTTCAGTGAACGCAAGGAAGACTACTGTGAACTGCTTCCCATTTCTAAATGTCACTGAGGCCCCACTGCAAGTTCCGTCAGTCTCAGTTGAAAAATATTTACATTAAGAATCCAAAAATTCTTGGTATTGTTTGTCTTTTTTTATTACTACTTTTTTTTTTTTTTAATTGAAGTTTAGAAAGAGTTGCATCTTCTGTTATATTGGATACTACTGGAACTATTGCAGATGCTAGATAGGGTATTTTCACTTTGAAATCCGACCCTTACTGCATATTTGTGAATTTTTCTCCAGGCTGCATCTTCTGTAATACAGTATCTTTGCTCATTTGCGACTGATACATCCATAGAATATAATTCTTGCAACTTTGACGTGTTTGCTTTTCAGACAAGTTTTCTAATGATATCCTGTGGTTATGCTTACTGTGGTCTCCTGAAACTTCTGCAAAGGTGCGTCAGTTTCAGAGAGACTTGACCTAGGGTTGTATTGTCGAAGTTAGTTGAGTATTTCGTGTATTTTTCTTTATCCAGATGGAGGGAGGATAAAATGTTTTGGTTAGTGTCCTGATAATTGGAGTGTTAACTCAGTCTTTGCTAGCATGCTTCTGTTGTGTAATTTGTCACTGCTTCAAAATGTCCCAGTTTTTGCAAGAAGTTTGTCTTCCCATTCAAGGTGCCTAATAATGAGTCAGTCTTACTGCTCCTCCTTTTTAAAGAACTACCTGTTGTTTTGTATGCAAGTAGTGCAGTTCAGTAGTGTGGAGAGTTTTGGGGTTGTTGTATACTTGCTTTTTAAAGTGTTTTCCATGCTATATTACATCTGTGTGTGACAGTGCGATGTAATGAATTTTTGGGATTAGGTGCTGCTTTTGGTAGCCTAAAATAGCAAGTAAGACCAGTGTAAGTTGAGTAGCTACTGGCGTGCAGATAAATAGTATTGTGGCAAAAGATTATCCTTGTGGTCATTATCCTGACTGTGTATCCAGTGTTGAATAGCTGCATTGTAGAATTTATCAGTTACAGTATTCTCTTCACGGAGTCACCGTTAAAGAGGACTCCTGCAAGAAAACTTTGTCAATAAATCTGCTGTTCATCCAGGGGCTGAAAAGGAAGTTGAAATTGGAATAATTGGTGTGGTTACCAGGTTCTGGGGGTAGTTTATCTTCTATCCTGTTCCTGCTTCACTTTATTTCCTATGTTCTTTTACCTGTGTTTTTCCCTAGTTGTGATGCCTGTCTCTTCCCATGCTGGGTATCTGGCTTTTCTCCTAATTTCTTTCAACATTTACTTCAGTACCTGGGTACAGTATAGAGGAAAGGGGGAAAAGCACGAGACAATTTAGTTGGCCTTAATGTTAGGCCTGCTTCCATGGTGACCCCAGGAGCAAGGGCAGAACATCTTTAGTTCTGCGGCTGAAATGCCATGTGCCTTCTGCGCATCTGATTGCCTGTATTTCGCAGGATGGTGCTTGTCTTCATGCAGGTGGTGTGAATCATCAGAGAAACTGAACTCTAGCAGCTGACTAGTCTCCTTGTACAGATGGCTTCCTGAGTTATAACTAGGCCAAATTTGCAAGAGTGTTAAGAGACCACAAAAGGTGTAGGGCTGGCGCTAGAATAACCTCCTTAGCTTCATGTTCCTTCTTCAAATTAGGGGCAGCTTATAGCTCTTTGGTAAAGCTTTTGTAGGAATCTTGTGTGTGAATACCTTCCCAGCCAAGTCCTCGTGAAAGCTGAGTTATTTTGGCTTGAAATTAAAAGGTTGGCCTAAGAGAGAGGTGCAGTAAGGAAAATGTGTGGAGAAACTGTGACAGCATTGCAAATTTAGGTCCTGTTTTCAGAAACGTGGTTATAATTGAGGTGCAGGAAATGTGCAAGTGTTACCACTACTGGAGATACTGGGATGTGGTGCTACCCATCCTTGTATTGCTAACAAGGTCAGATAATTACCTTGGAGCCTCTGAGCTTACTGTTGGTAGAGAAGACAGTACAAGCATTAGTTTCTTCTAAGCAGAGCTTAGAAGCAGCACACTGTGCCTGTGTGAAAGCTCTACTTGGAACGTTGAGTGAACTCATCCCAAAAATAGTTTTCTTTGTTTGTTTGTTTTTTAAAGCATTTGTCTGGAGAGAAATCTCCTGAGTCCTGTATGGACACTATTTAGGGCACATCCTACAAATAAGACTCAACAGTAAAATTTCACTTGTCCCTGACATTTTTTTGATCCAGCTACAGGCAATAGTAAATACACCCTCTGAAGAAAAATAATATGTTATTCTAGCGGCTAGATGTAACTGGGGTTGAGGTATTTGTATGGAGTGAGGTAACTGGGAGTTCATTTGTTCTTTCAGTGAGGTTTTTTGTTTGTTTTTAGGCTTAGGTTGGTGACTAAGTGAGCATGGGGTGGTATTAAACTGAAAAGAGTTGGAAGAGCAGAAGATTATTATGTCAGTTTTTGGCTGTGTGCTGACAACTTTTATTTATTTATTTATATATTTATTTTGTTCCCTGCCTTAGTTCTGAATGTAAAGAAGACCCTGTCAGTTTTTGGCTGTGTGATGACAACTTTGATTATTTATCTATTTATTTATTTGTTTTGTTCCCTGCCTTAGTTCTGATTGTAAAGACAATGCTTAGATTATTTATTTAGTTCCTTACCTTAGTTCTGAAGGTAAAGAAGACCCTATAGGTTTCTGGAGGAAAATTGGAAAGAGGCAATGTGCAGATATGGCAAGATGATTAGTAAGTGATGAGGAAAATTCGAATGAACAATTTGGAAAGTGTAAGTGGACAAACTGGCAAGGAGTTGAACATGTCTGACTGCAAAAAGCAGCTGTAGGAGTAAAAACAACCAACTAGATCTGAGGTTAAATGAGGGCAGTTTCAGTTGAGTGCAAATTAAGGAGCATTTGTGTTAGAAGTGGAAAACAGCATCTCCTGGAATTTGAGTTTAATGAAGTATGTGCTGAAGGAAGGTTTGAAGTGTGGGACACAAGTTGCTGAAAAAAGTGAAAGGGCTGAGGATGAGTAGTTGGATGCTGTAGCTTGTAGCAAAGGGTCTCATAGAACAGAACTCGCGTGGTGAGGAAAGATGCACTGCAACTTGTAACTTGCATTTGTAAGAAGTCTTTATTGTGCATAGCAGTAGTCTGTTTTTAAAGAAGAAAAAACCTTAAACAACAAAACCCCAAACCAAAATAAAACAACAAACCTTGAAAGGGGCTTTACACGGGTTGTGATGAGGTTGGTTTTCACTTTTCATAGTATGAATACAGACATCTGTTTTTGTCCAGATGCACAAACCATGACACAAGGCAACCGATGAATACCGATGAATACACAAAGAGAATACTTAGTTGATTCTGGTCATTGTTTGGTAAATAGATATGAAGCTTTTCTTTGTG
>WYDI02020171.1:0-16866 GCA_009867235.2 Psittacus erithacus | reverse complement strand
ACCGATGAATACACAAAGAGAATACTTAGTTGATTCTGGTCATTGTTTGGTAAATAGATATGAAGCTTTTCTTTGTGTTATTATTTTCTTGTTGATCATTAATCATATACTTTAAATTTTGGCTTATTAGTGTTAAATGGATATGGAGAAGAAATTTTTCTTAATAACCAATCTAAACCTCCCTTGGCACAATTTGAGGCAGTTTCCTTGTCCTGTCACTTGTTGTTTGGGAGACTGACACCCTTTTGCTACAACCTCCTTCCACTAGATAAGTAGTCAATTCCCATGAAATTTTAGTGATTCCTTCTACACATTAATATTAAAAGTCCAATATCAGCTACCTAAAGAACAATATCACATAAAAAAAATGCAGTGAGTTGCTTAATAACTGTTAGAAAGCCAGAGCATACTAAAATATGAGCAGGGAAGAGCAAGGAATGGGAGACTGAGTGGTACAGGGGGGGCTTCCATGGAGTTGTATGGGATTGATCGTTTCTTCTCCCTGTTGTGTTTTCTTGAGGTTATTTTTGACTGCTAACATGCTCTGTGCTTTGTTCTTTCTTCAGTACTTTGCAGTTCCATACTACATTTGAATTTCTTGCATACACAGTCTGATTTACATATGCTGGATGCTTGTCCTTTGTTCTGTTATCCCTTAAACTGTTCTTGCCAAGTTCACAAGGTTGATTTCCTTTGACCAGTAATTAGTAGTTGGTGAGTTGCTTTTAGCCTTGAGGTCTCTGATATAAACCTGTGCCTTTATTTTCAAGGCTTCTGCTGTCATTTTATGCTTGGGCTCCTCTATGCAGCTTTTTATCCTGGGGTCATAGGTAATTCATTCTCTACAGAATAACTACTTGTTATGATGCTATTAGCTACAGAAATACACGGGTACTCTTATTTTTATATATAATTTGTGTGTGTGTGTACCTAAGTATAGCTTTGTCCTTGGCTTCGGACAATTGAGTGACGTAAACCCTATTGGTTTTACATGCAAGTATATATGGAATATAGAGAACACTAATATGCAAATTTATATACTTAAATATTGAAATATTATTTACTAATGTGTAAGTTGTGTGTATATTATATATATATTTATTAAAATAGGTGTTCTATCACACAGTCATCTGAAGCGAAGTGAAAGCTATTCAGATTAAATAAGTCACCTGGTCTTTAGATAATTGCTGTTACAGTTGGACAAGCTAAAACAAAGCTCCAGGTAGGCCAAGACAAGTCCATATGCCTGGTTATTAGCTTAGTATGGGGCTCGTGGTCTGTTATAAGCAATACCAACACCTTGTTCACAGGGTTACACCATTCCCTTAAGAAAATGCAATTAGAGGTATCTGATCTTTGACTTGCAAAGTTACTATTATCAAAAGGTTCCTGCATAAGTGAATACAGAGAAGAATTTTGCTCAGCTTTATTTTACTGGCTGACTATACTAAAATTACATATTCCTTTTTATAGGAAAGGTGCATGTAGAGAGCTTGCCTTGACAGTGAGATTTTTAGAATATGCTGATGTTAAGTTACCACTTGATTACAAGTGCACTTTATGAATATATAGCAAAAAGTATCAGACACTCCACATACCAGTAGAAATGGCAAGCAGAGGCCTTGTGTCTGATTGCTAAGGAGCAGGGAAGAAATCTGTCTGAAGGAATGGTGTCATGTTGCAGTTGGAATCTTTGTCCTCAGAGGCAGAGCCTCTAGACAGAATTGTTTTAGGCTCCTGAAGTGCCATCAGATACATCTAATTTACGAGATGCTGTAAGAATTTGTTTGCTTCTGCAGTTCTGCTGCTCTTTCAATTACTGTGTTGTGGATTTAGTGAACCTGGAACTCCCTTGTGACATAGATTTGTGTTTGAAATTATATTTGATAGGTAACTTTCTTGTTTGCTTCAATAGTGAGCAGTTTTAGCTTCTAGTGTATCACGTTACTGGTGAATGAACAAAACTAAGATGAGTGGAGAACATGGGATGGGAGGGAGCAGGGAGTACCCCAGCAAACTACGTTCAGTTGGCCAACTTCTACTGTACGGAATACTGAAAAAAACCAACCAAACCAAAACCGTGTTTGTCGCCACTTCTTAGCTTTTGACGCTACTACTAAGTTAAGAAGGAAAGTTCCCTCTTTCGTAGGAGTCCTCCTTTTCAGAACTGGTGGTCTGTCACTTGCTTTGTATAGACTTTTATTCTTTTGTTACCATCACATGTCTTGCTGATTTGGCCGCTTAATGTAGTTTTACTGATAAGCTGATACGATTCCAGGATGATTTTCTGTGTTGCCTGTCATAAATTGCTTTTTGTCAATTTGGCTTTCCTGAAACTTTTTCCCTGTTTTTTTCAGTGTCAGTCAACTGTTTTTCTAGTGTTTCCCCTCTAGTTAGAAATGTTCCCCATCTGTGTTTTCTTTTACTCTTGTGTGATGCCTGATTTGAATTATTTTTCTGTAATTTAGTTTGAGATGTTATATATCTTGGAATTAATGTGGGAGGAAGGGGCTGGAACATTTAAAAAGCAACAACAACAACAAAAAAGCAGCACATCTAGCTTTAAGAGGGAATCTAACCACAAGTATAACTAAAAAAAAAAAAAATTCCAACAAAAAATCTAGTATTTTACTACCTGCTACGTGTAAGAATTATGACAATATTAGAACTTTTCATATGCCAAGAATGCATCCATTGATTAATATGACTTAAGTAGATATTTAAGTGTGCTCATGTGATTAAATATTTTTGTGAGCTGATACATAGCAGTAGACCAGAAGAAGAAATACTTAGGTTGAATGAGGTATGGCCTGAATTTCTGTCTTAAAAAAATATATAAGTGTCTGGCACTCATTTCCTGTGGGCCTAATGCAGAGGGTGCATCGACTGCTTGCCTACACTCCTAAGTACTTAATGTTCGCATTCTGAATAGCAAAAATGTAAATAAATGTAAAAAAAAAAAAGAAAGTACATATTATTATATAGGCACCAAGTTCTTAGAAACTTTGAAGATTCTGGAGCAAGTTCAGGACAAACAGAAACTAATCCCTATAATAAGTAGTGTATATATTTCTGACGTCTTTCAGTGATAAGCTTATTGTGGTGTTTTTCATAGAGAAGTGGAAAAGATGTTTGGGAAATAGTGTGCTTTTTGAAACAAGTCATTCTGCAGTATGAATAAATGGCTACCTCCGCTGGCAGGGACTTCAAAGAACAGTAGCAGAATTGAGAATCGGTGCCCTAGATTTCTGTTGCAAAACAGTTGCACAAATAGCCCCTTCCCATAAATAATGTAGTGATCTTCTTGGCTTTGTTGCTGGTGATTGCAGCTATAGAATCAACTTAAACCACTGCCTGTTTTAATATACAAAGTACGTTTACTGGGGGGGGAAGTACCTTAATGTGCTTGATTGATGTATTACTGTTAATGCAGCTACAAGACAAATTTGCGACTGATAGAGATAATGTGAAAGATGGATTTGAAGGCAATTTGTATCTCTTAGGCTGCTTTGCTCCTGTATATCTAGGTCACTTAACATCTTCAGCAACCCACACTGCTACTTCTTCCAATCAGCGGTGCTAAGAGCAAGTATAACTTTAAAAATTAATATAAGTAGTTAGAAATTTGACACTTGCTCAAATAAAAGATACAAATGGAATTTGGGAATTTCAGTTTTCTGGACTAGTAGAGAGCAGGAGTACAATGTGTGTGTGTGTATATATATAAAATGTAAGACTGGACTACCAGCAACATAAGGCTTCTTTTATGTGCACTGTCTGTCGTTTGTGGTGCAGGTCTATAAAGGAGTTAATTGCTGTGTCTCTGATACCGACCCTGAACAGCTGCTGAAGAGGACAAGATTCTGCACATCAGTGTCCTTCTCATTTGTGCCTGGGTCCTATTTACTTCTTGGACCAACTGTATCTGTATATTTGTCTTCTGTTAAGTTAGTGTAATTTACAGCTCCTCTTTAGCAGATTTATACCTCACAGGAGAGACTAAAATCTTTACAAGACTACTTCCTCTTTGCCCTTTCCTTGGCCTGTAACTTTTCAGATGTCTTAATTTTATCTTTTTTAATGTGAGCGTTGATGGATGTGATTATAGTTGTGGTAGCAAATTTCATATCTTCATAGAAATAACCTTTGATGCTGCTTTAGATTGTGTTATTTTTATTGGTGCTTCATGTAGTGGATAGGATGTCAGTAAAAACCCCTAATGCAGCCAGATATTTGTTCTACTGAAGTTTCCAGTTGAGTGTTCGGGGTTTTAAAAAAAAGAAAAATAAAGTGTTTATTAATTCATAAGTATGACTTGTAATTCAGACTGTTAAAAGTTTGATCTAGTTTCTGTTACTGAGACTGAAAAAGCAGGTGATGATACATCCTGATTAATCTCCTTTTTCCTAATTTCTTGCAACTTTTCTCTTGCTGATGTCATCAGTGTATATATATATAAAATGATCACTTTTATTTCTGTGGTTATTTAATTAGAACATATACTGAAAAAAAGACCACCTTAGACTGCCCTTGAACGGTAGCTTTCAAATAACCAAAAGCTACGTTAACTGAAACTACACATACCATAACTTGAGGTATAGACAACCCATCCCTTCCAGTGTTCTACTGCAATTATTCCTTATGCTTCTGCTGTTCCTGCTGCAGATCATGCTATTGGGGTCGGTAGCAGAAGCCCAAAGTATGTGGGGACATTTTGGCTCTGAGATATGGGGCATAGAGAGTGAATTGTGTATTCTGTAAGGCAGTTCAAATGATCCTGGTGGTACAGCTTCATCTGTAATAGGTAGATAAAGTGTTAGGTATCTGATTTGTTTTGCAGGGGGAAGATACTGTTAAAATCAGAATGTTACAGTAACTGTAAAGCCTAACTTCTTTTTTTGGACATCTTCAGATATTCAAGAATTTTATGAAGTGACCTTATTGGACAATCCAAAATGTATTGATCACTCTCAGCCATCTGAACCAGTACAGCCTGTGAATACCTGGGACTTCTCCAGCCTTCCAAGCACAACAGTGACATCAGAAACACTGCCGAGCAGCCTTAGCCCTAGTGTAGAGGTATGATAAAGAAATCTTTGGTTTATTTTTCTTTTTGTGGCTATTAGCTCAACATTGTTCTCTACACTTCCTGGATTTTATAAAATATTTATTTCCATAGAAAACTTGAATTATTAAGTTCAGTGATAATGGGGATTTAATTATTGAAATGTTTAATAACAGATATGTGCATTTTGCTTAGTCAAAAATTTATAAACTTGGTTGTCAAATGTACCCTTAAGTGACCATTAAACTGGATTTATGCTCTGAATTTGGAACTTTGATGACAGGCTTAGTATGCTTATACTTACCCATACTGACAACTCTCTAGGCATTACTTCATTAGCAGTTTGGTAAATCTGAAGTTAAATCTTTCTGATAGTAAACTTCTCAATCTCTTAATAAGAAATTCTCTGTTACTTAAGCAGCTGTGTTCTGGAAGGAAAATATGAAAATACGTTTATATATATTTTTTAACCTGAATCCAGTTGTTATTAGAGAGTGGTGAAAAAACTGAGCAGGGAAATGCATGTTGATGTGTACTAAGTTGAAATCTCCCTGCTCAAGTTAGTTACACCATTGCTTGGATTTTTTTGCATCAGACCTATTATTTGTCCCCAAAGGGGTGAACTTTCTTTCAAATGTGCCCTCAATCCTGAGCATTGGAAAAAGTGTGTGTTTCTCAGTCATAAATGAAAGTAATGTGCTGGGATGGCCCATTTTCTTGAAATGGCAGTAGAGTTCAGGAAGAGCACTGGGGAAAACCGGCCAAGAGATTAGTGCTGGAGCCTGCAGGGAAGTGTGGGGCTCGTACTATCCAGCAGGGTGAGGTTGTTAGGATGCTTTATTGTGTAATCTCTGTTAGATGCTGTTTGGACTGTGTAAGAAAGTTCACTTACCTGCAGGACATAAGCAAGTGTGTGATGTGCTAGTGAGTTTGTGCAGGTGAAAACAAAAAAGTGCTTGCGCTTATTCTAGTTTTTTTGACATTTGTCATACTGAAGCTAATATAAAATGCATCAGAAATGCCTTAAAGGAAACTGTAGAGGAAATCCAAGAGTCATGTTGTGTTCTCTCAAAGTAGAAAAGGAGTAGATAAAAGATAAACCTGGCTAGGGACAAGTTGCATATGGCCAAGAACAGTCACTAAAATCTCTTTACATGAAGAAAATGAGCAGGTAGGTATACTGTTATTTCTCAGGTTTGTAAGTAATTGAACACTGAGACATTAAAAGTCCAGTTGAACTTATGGTGTAGGAATGGATTATTTTCCTTTGTTTTCTGTGAATCTTAATTATACACTGGATAACCTAAATAATATTTCTTTTTGGAAACTTTGTTATCTGAAATTGCATTGAAAAGGCCACCTTAATGAAAATTCTAAGAATTGTCATCTTTGGAGAAAGTGGAATAATGCTAGGGTATATGAGAAACAGTAGGGAAAATACTGTTGTGCTATTTCTATGATTCTATTTACTGTATGACATCAACTAGCTCTTAGGCTTAGAGCTATAGAACAACTATGGTGGATATGGTAGAAATGGAGTCTCCTTGAGGCCAGGAGCGAAATGAACTGTAGACAGTAGGGTATGCAAGGGTAGCTAAAGTTTATTTTGTCTTCTGAGGTGTCTTGAAATAAGCTGTTTCTAATACATTTTATGTTTTCATGTGCAAAGACCTTAATAAGGCAGTTGAAGAGTCATTACAGTTGCCGTTTTGAAGTTTCAGAGAATTGCAGATGGATAAACACTATCTTTTAAAAATGGCATATGTGTGAGCAAGGCAGGAAAGGAGGATCCAGGTTTAACAATTACAGGGAAGGATTCTACAGTCTTTTTGTAGCTCCTTGAAAGTGATAAAGAAACCAAATAATAGCCAACATTGTTATTCACAGTTTTGTCAAAAAGCTGCTTTCTGAAGTGCTGATGGTTCTTGTAGTAGGAAGTAGTACATGTGATAAGTTCTGACATCAGTAAAACTTTTGGCATGGTTTAACTGGCTATCTTTTGAGATAATATATCAGTTTCTAAAAGATGCATCCTACTTTGAGTTATCAGTGAGAATATTCTGATTAAATTATAAATTAATCCATGGAGAAGAATGGTGTGTTGCTGCTTCAGAAGCTAAGACTAGATTGAAGCCTTGACTGCTTGAAGTAGTTGATGGGAAGGCTCTAGTTCAGCAGAACCAAATACGGTGTTGGTTTGCATTGCACTTTTGCTGTATTAAAGTAACACCTGTAGAAGTTGAAGAGTTAATAAGTTCTTTCTTGGGAAAGATCTGGGTCACTTGAATCTCAAGGTGAGTCAACCATGTCATGTTAATACATGAAAAGAAACACCTTATTGACATCGGTATGGTTCAAAACTGTTCTATTTGGTCTGCATAAGGATTTGCTGGAAATGCTGTCAAATTTAAGGTAGTGTGGTGCAAAAAGTACTTAGAAGAATTTGAATGTGTCAAAGAGATTTACAAGGAAGATCTAAAGCTTGAAAAGAAATGAAGAGTGATGGAAAGATTTGATGCTGCTTAAAAGAACTGAACACTTTTTTTGGAAACTGAATTTTTCTGTGTTTGTAGGCAAATGTAAAAAAGGAAGATAACATTTTGTGCCTGTACAGGATGTAAGAGGCTTTGAAAAAATGTTTTAAATGTTTTCCTAAGCACCAGAAGAGCTGTACATGGGCAGTTTCCTTTACTGAAGGTCTTGAAAAGCAGCATAACTGTCTTAAATGTTGCTTCTTATTTCCTTTTTTCCCCTCTAATACACCCTGGAACAGTGTAATGGATTTGTATTCCTATGAAACCATTTTGTTACTGTTAAACATGCTTCTAATTCCAGCAGCTAGGATTGTGAAGCAGGTGTCTCCTCCTATGAGATTTGTGTTATGCTGTTCCAACTGTAGCACATTTTGTGCTTCCCCCACAGGGGAGACCTGTTGAAATCTGAAGTGCAGAATAGTGTGTACTGTTAAATCTAGGCTTTGTGATTATTTTTCTCCTGACCCCTCTCCAGAAACTGGAAAACTAATCCTATAAAAGTTTGCTCATTTTGTGACTGGGATGCCCGCAACAAGAAAGACTAACTTACCAGGTACAGAGTAGTGGTATCTCTTTATCTTTCTAAATTTTACAGAGGTGTGTATGAAGGTGCAACTTAATCATGAAAGTGCATCTTTAGTTTTTATTCTTGTGCTGGTAGACTGCCAGGAATATAAGTGCTTGGCCATGACACTGCAACAGTGACAACAGGCGTGTTATCATGGCAAGATGACTGATGTGTTGAAAGGAGGAATGGCCTTGCTTGGGAAGTCTCACCATAGACAAAAGTGTATGTTCCCAGCTGAACTGTTTGCTGGATAATACAGTTGTTTCTCCATTATACTCTGGTAGCTGTGGTATATAGTGTTACTGGACAGAATCTGATATAGTGTGAATTGCCTTGTTATTTCTGGGCGGCCCAGATTTGTGCATTGTGACAAAGCCACCTGTCTTCCTTCAGACTTCTTCTCTCAAGTATCATGTGAAAGTCAAACAGTTGCTTGACCTTCTGTATATGAAGGTCAGAGTTTACATTTACTGCAGTATTTAAAAGCATAGTTGCCTGTATTGGTGTTGATCCTAGTTTATGTGAAACTGAAACCAAACTTTTCTCACAGTCTTGTCACCTACAGTAAATGTTACCTTTGCGTTTCATTAGGTAGAACACTGCTTCCACTTTGTAGTGGTAAATGTGGACTTTTTTTGAAGAGTAGTAATTCAGTATTGGTTTCTTTTGCTTTCTCTAGTATATGTGGATGTCATACTTTAGCTTAGCTTTCATATATATATGAAAATTGCTACCGTAAGCATATAATCTTGTACATTTTATTTGCCTTAATTCTTTTCCTGAATTCTTTTTTCTTCAGTGATTGGTTTTGTGTGTTTTTTTTTTTTTTCCTTTTGTACACCTGTAAGGCAACACCTTTCCTTCAATATTTTGAAATTTCATAAAATTATGAGGAGAAATTCCAATATATTGACAGCTTATATTCCACATACTTGCTGTGTGTAGTCCCTGAAAGTTAATGTTTTTATCCTGTAAAACTTAATGCATTTTGGTTTCAATAATATGCTGCTTTTTTAGGTTCCTAGTTGAGATTTGTTTTATATATTTGTTTTTAATCTGCCTAAGCCTATAACAGTTCTGGTGCAGTATGTATTCAATGATTTGTTTTGCTTGCTGAAATTTTCTAGAGATTGGAGGGAACCTGAGTGTAGTAGATCAGATTTTGTTCATAGCTATTTTTTTTTGTTTGTTTGCTTAACGAAGCCTGTTGCTTTTAGACTTGCAAGGCTGCTGCCCAATTCAATGTTAGTTCATTTATCAGATACAGCCAGGGCCGCTTTTTAAGCTCTATTGTATTGCTTGCCAGGCTGGTAGGGCTGTAGGTGGTAAGAATTGGACAGGTTTTAATTGTTTGCAAGTTATTGGCCTTGGAAGTAATACCTTTCAGTGCTTTTTCTTTTGCCTTAATGATATATGTTGTTATAGTTACTGTGAGGCAAATAAATGTTCTTCCAGTTGATACTTTGATCGTGTATCTGAGAGTTGCTTAAGTGGGAATATAATGCTCCCTACAGTGATTAAGGATTGTATTACAAGAACTTTCTACACAGCTGACTTTGGGAATGACTTTTTAGCAATGTGTGCTTGTGTATATACATAGCATAGCGGTATACAAGCTTAGGTTGCCTGAGGACTTTTAATGGGATGTAGCCTAGTTCTGTTTTTGCCTTCCTACTTCTAGATCAAAAGACTGGAGTTTGTAATCCGCGTAGGTACTGCATTAGAGAAAGATCTACATACTGCAGTTTTCCTGTTCACTACAATCTGTTTTCTTTTCCATGTTTTATGTTTCCTGGAGCCTTATTTGACAGTTTTATTTGTTTTAATCTGCAGTAGAGAAAGATGATGAGGCAAAAATACCAAACCAAAACAAAAACCCACCCAGAAAAAAAAAAATAGATTCAAGATAACGATAAGCAGGAAAGGAATGTTAATCCTTTCAGTACTAGGAATTAGCAAAATTAAAAAGAGTATAGATTCAACTTGGAAAGGATGAAATGTGCATATAATTTTCTCATTAAAAATTAAATAATGAGTTTTAGGTACGCATTGACAAAGCAGCTAACAAATCTAAAGCAAGATTGCTTAATGCTGGTAATTGTGTGAGAGAAGTGTGTGTATGGAAGAGAGCAGTCTGTTAAGTTGTTTGCTGTGATCTGTGGTGCCATCTGTAGGTGGGATAACTTGGCTTTGAGAAATACATGGTATAACTTGAATCACTGGTAGAAATCTCCTTGGACCTAATTGTGTGTGTTGCTAGGGAAATAGTTTTGTGACTTTCTTTTTTTCTTCTTTAATCTGTAGGGCATGTCTTAATGTTGTGATAGTTTTAGAAGTTAAAAAGTGCTTGCTTTTCAGCGTGAAAGTAGCCACAGTAATTTCATTTTAGGTGGATGTTGGAAAAAAATGCAAAATACTGAACACTGAATCAAAAGAAATGTTTTATACTTAGGAGATGGAACTAGATCTGGAGTGGCTTGGGCTAACAGATCTCTGCAGTAAGTAAAGGTGGCTGAAGTACTTTGGTCTGATCTGTGGTTTCCCCATTTATCTGCACATGCCTATGTGTTTAGTGTCTGTAATGTAGAGAGACTGTCTGGCTCACTCTCTTCTAAGGCCTTTTGCCAATTTCTTGTAATAAAAAGAAGGCAAAAGAGGAAGTAAGGAAAATAGTTGAAGCTATAGATGTGTCAGCTGATCTTGATGCCCAAGCAGTGTGGAAATGAAACTCTAAACATCTTGGAATCATAAAATAATTCAGCCTCACCTGTGAGGTTGATCAGAGTGCAAAGGGTTTCAACCAGCTGAGCGTTGACCAACTCCGAGTATGGGAACTGCAAAACTTTTCTGTCTGATCTGTTCCAATGCTTGACTATCCTTATGCTGAAAATGCTTTTCCTTATTTCTGGTAGAAATCTGTTTCAAGTTAATTGTGGTTTCTCATGTTTTTCCATAGTGCAGTATGCACTTGGCTTTTGTCCTCTGGGCAGCCTCTCTGTAGGTACTGAAAGCTGCTTGTAGGTTCCACTGAATTCTTTTCTTGAGACTAAAACAAGTCCTGTGTCCTGATCCTCTGTTTAAGGGACAAATCTTCCAGGCTTTTCACCATCTAAATGGCCCTCTGCAGAACTTGCTTCAGGTTATCAATGTCCATGTTGTATCGAGGGGCCCAAAACTGAATGGAGTATTCCATATGCCATATTAGAAGTGCCAGGTGAAAAGGAATAACAGTTTTGCTTGATACAACTGACTGTGTTTCTGCTTATGCAGCTCCTTTTGTCCCCTTCACTATTAAGGCATACTGCAGGCTCATTCTCAGTTTGCTTGGTGTCTGTAAAAAGACAGTAGTCAATGTTGTGTATTTTAAGAAGGAATAAAGTTAAACTGTCCTAATTTTCACCTACAATATGGGAGTTGAGTGGTGATGTCTTATTAACAGCTGTAAAGTTTTGACAGTTTTGTGTGATTTCTTAATAAAGTGAGCTGAGATAGTCTAGAGGAAAGAACTTTGGGTGTTAATTATGTTAGGGTTTTTTATGTGTGGGGTGTTTGTTTTTTTCCTTTGTGCCTTTTTTTTTGTTGTTGTTTTGGTTGTTTTGGTTTGTTTTGGTTTTTTTTTTTAAACCTTGTCATACTACATTTTGCAGCCAGGTTCAAAGGTAGCTGAATAAATTTGGTTACAGCATCTTAAAATTTTAATGTTTTCTTTAGCAAAGGAGCTGAGAAAATGCTTGCAGTGGTGATAGTGCTTGATCTTTACTGAGCCTTCGAAACGTTTCCTCAAATATGCTGAGGTTGGGCAGTTGACGTACCTGAGTGGAGCAGGCTTCTCTGGTTACACCTGTGATAGCTGTGTGTTACGCAGGTTTCCTCATAGAATCTGAGAGCAAATTAGTATTTAAATAACCACAAGTACTCTTAAATTTGTGGATAGATGAAGAAATTCTGCAAAATCAGTATCTTCCAAAGCATTGTTTTCACTTGTATGATTTATTTCTGTGCATGGTTTATCTGTGCATGAATTTTCCTTTATTTAGTTGCCTGGTGACTTTGTAGGTAGAATCTCTCACACTAGGAACAGAATAAGCCTGTGAAGACACAAAAAGTGTCTGTCAAACATAACCCAAAAGAATCTGTAGATAATGTAAGGCAAGAAAGAAAACCTTCCCTTTGTTCCTTGCATGCAAATTGCCCTTTGTTTTCTAATGTTAAAGCCAGAACTAGTGGTGAGTGGAAATGCTCTTCTTCCTTCTGGCCAAATTGCATAAAATAGTTGTTGCTGATTGTTACTGAGATCACTTGGAGCTGACAGGACAGAAAGATTTATTTTCAGTAAACACAAATGACATAAGCAGATGGCAATGCTTCCTACAAATTCAGCAGAATAATAGTGATTTGAATGGCTGGCAATACTATCTGTCAATGCCTTACTCTTCAGTGCAGTAAAAATGGGAAATTTCAAGATTTTGATTCACGTTTTGGTGTGCGCTTTAACATTTTCCTGTTGCTCCTCACAATACAATTTAAACATGGTTCTAACTTATTTTATTTATTAATACCAGTAGTTTTAGTTCTGGTTTCCTTACTTAGTTCTTATTTTGAAAAAAAAACAAAACAAACCCTATTTATTCTGAGGTCCAAATTATAGCATGTGCTTGACCAGTCAAGGAGTTTTAAAACTTTCTTTCAAGAAGCTGTATTACAATGCTTGTTTGTATCCTGGTCATTCTGTTTTGAATATTTATTTCTTCTCTGTGCAGTTTTTCTAATGAAAAGTTTGCAAAAACTGCTTTTGAGCTAGAAAATACTTTTTTACGTACAGTGCTGAGTGCTTATCTGTCTGTGTACTACACTTATGAAAATGTGTACTGGTGTTTGCTACAGAATTTTTTGTTCTACCACCATAGTGTGTGTGATTCTTTTTTTCCCCCTCCCTCCATGTGGACATTCTAGTGTTTGTGTTTAGCTAAAGATGGGGCTTGAGAGAACTGTGCAGACATACCAGAATAGCTTTTAATCTGTCACGGTGGTGTAGTGGTAGGTAAAGGGCTGTATTGTCGGTTGGCTGGATGTGTTACTCTGGTGCAATGGATGTGCTATTGTCAGGCATGCTTGTTATGAAATGACTTTCCCTCTGTCCTCTGCTCTGAGGCGCTTAGCAGTCTTGATGAGCAGACAGATCCACAAATCCTCAGCAAAGAAAGGCATTTTCCCCACCTCTCTGGATAGTTCTCTTTTCCCCATCATAGAGTCTTCATCAGCAGCCTGAGAGAACTTTTGTGCTTTTGACAAGACTAACAGGCCTCAGGGTCTTGTTAAAAGGATGGTGGGAGGAGAAAAAAATGGCATGATGACGGCTGACTGCCAAAGAAGGCAAGAGAATAAATTGAGGAGAAAAAAAGAGTGACCCTGAACGGAAGCTGGTTGTAGCCAAGATCAGTCTGCAAAAGCTTAATCTTGAACCAAGGTGGCTGAGAGAGATTTGAGTAATGAGAAAGTATCGTTGGTCTTTGCCTTTCATGGGCAGAGCATGAGGGGTGAGTAGAGTTTGTGTCTGCTATTTGGGTTCCTAAAGCAAAGGCTGTGCAAGAAACAGGTGTGGACTGACTGCATGCCTTGGACTAGTCACTGGAGGTGTTTCTGAGCAAGACACTGGACATGTGCCAAGTCACTTAAAAATGCATTTCATCAGTTTTTTGTACCTTTTTGGATACTTACATTTTGTTAATTTTTCTGATCTTTACAGTCTTCCCAACAGAAGACTTGAGAAATGCAAGGACAATTTGTGAGGTGCCACGTGTGCTGTGAGAGTAATTTCCCCCTCATCCCCTACCTTTTCTGACAAAGAATCTCCATCAGCTTAGCTGGTGCTTTTCTGCTTTCTGAAGTCAGTATTGAGTCTTCTGTCAGAGCTGAGCCTTATCAGTCTGAAAGATGCATATTTTTTCCAGTGATGCAGTGTAGCATGCATGTAGGTGTTCATAGTAGAAATTCTTCACAGACTTTATAGACAATGTAAAAATGAAAACTATCTCTGAATTGGCTTGGACACACAAGGTAAAAATCCTGGTCTTGGTGGCTGAATGGTATAAGATTTCCCTTGAAATTCCATTCAAGCTGAATGGGGTTGTCTTTCTAGCATGCCGTCAAGCTTTTCTTCTTTAATGGTTTGGGTTTTTTTTTTGGTGTGTGGTTTGTTTTTGAGAGTTACTTTGTTTTTTAAGTCTGAGAAGTAATTTGTAATGTCCTCCTCTTCTTCTTTGTCCTGTAAAAGTACTACCTGCCTGCAAAATGAAATGTTTAATTTTAGGAAGAATAGTTTCCTTGTTTGGTAAAGTTTCTGGTCTCCTCCACCTTCCTACCCCTGCGCTGTATATATGGCCGAGTCAAGGAATCAAGTGGGGAATAGTGCGAGTGCTCTAGATATATACTTAGTTTATTCTAAGTTTGCTGATAAGAAATATAATCAGTTTTGGGTAGTTGTATGTATTGGGCTAGAAGCAAAATGGTGCAGATGAGATCTAATAGTTTGAAATTTTTTGTTGAATTTTTTCAGTATACTTCAGTGTGTTTGCAGCAAAGGTATTAGTGAGAGACCTAACAGGGCAAGGTAGCAGAAACTGAGTTAACTAGTTGCTTTCAATGCCACTTGTGGGAAATTAATGTAATAAGGTTCTTACTAATGTATGAAACTGTCAATTTAGTGTTTCAAAGTACGTAGCAGGTTTTATTGTGCCCAAGTGTTTGAGTTTTCCCAGCTGTGCTTATTAGACTGAGAAGACAATGCCTGTGCATACAAACTTTGCCTTGCCTTTGCATTACAGTCTTACAAAAGAAAATAAAATTCTAGGTTAATTCAGGGCTCAAAATAGCGTTTCTCTTGCAATATGCATTACTGTTTCCTTGCCACTTTCTTCTCTCCCTCTTCTACATGGAATATTCCATTCATTACTGCCTAAGAAATTAGTTATTTTGCAGTCTGCAAATGCTGAAATGACGTTTAGGAAGAAATACTTGCTTGCAACCAAAACTATTTTTGAACAAACACTTCATTTTAGAAGTTGTCACCAGCTAAGAAAAGCTGAATTGAGATTTTTTTTTTTTTTTTTTCTGTAAAATAATTTTGTATTGCATTGCATCAAATGATTCCCTGTGATGCTCATGGGTTAGGTAATCCTGAAAGAGGAGTATATGAAATAGAATACAAGGAGGTACTTAACTGGTATGGAATAGGATTTGACATCTTTTGTAGGATATTTTCAAGGGTAAATTTAAGTTTTTCAGCTGTAGATAATCAAAATAGGCTAAGAATCCTTCATGAAACTTAAAGCATTTGTATTTTAGCCTGCTGCTTTTTCTCCACGGTATTTCTACCTCTGAATGAATTCGACGGGAAACCTGGCACACATTCTGCTGTTTTGACTATTAAATTTAAGTGTGCTCTTTCTCGTTCTGTTGAGATGGTGTTTAGCTGTGATTGAACATAAGCCTTTTAAATGTTTGGAAAGAGACTTGCTATGCTGAAACGATGGATTGTTTATGCATTGTAACAACAAAGGTAAGATGATACAGCTTTTGATTAAAGCTTACAATCTTGGAAGTTCTTGTTGAATCCTTTGTCCAGTTTTTGTCTACCTGGAACGAAAATGTCTTGAAGGTTTTTTAGCATAGATCTTTTTCATGTTATTTTTTTTTTTTTTTTTTTTTCACTTTAGCTGCACAGACTGCCAAAATGGGTTCTTTAGTTCTTGCTAAGAAAAATCATAGATGTTAATTCATGTAAGAGCTAATTATGGACATGTTAAAAAAAAAAAGTGTAATAGAATGATTTTTTGGGATTTTTTTGGTGGGTTTTTTTTGTTTGTTTGCTTTTTTGTTGTCATTCTGCAGTAAGGCTGTCTTCTATAAAAATTCACTCTATATGGGCTAGAGCAGTAGTTTGTATCTTATTACAGAGTGAGGAATTCCAAACGCTGTTCTACATCATCTTTATCAAGAACTGTTTAAAAATAATTACCAAAGAAAAGATGATTAATCTGGTAGTCCTGTTATGGATGGATATATTTCAAGATGCTTTGTTATTTTGACATCTTGTTATTGAAATGAAGACACCTAGACATCTTAGTGTCATTACTTTGTGCTAGAATGAAGTTTTAGCACATTACATGTGCTGGGATGATTGTTTTTAACACAGTTCACTTGTAACTGCTAAAGATAATCTGATGCAGAAATAGTATTAATAGTGTGTTGTCTGGTTGTTTTTGGAAGTTTTTATTTTCCTGCAGGTGGTAAACTGTTCTATATTACTTTTTTTTTTCTGGATCTTTAAATAGCTACAGGTTTAATGTTTTTTTTAACAAGCTACTTTGACTTCTGGCATTCTTCAGATAATACGAAATCATAACACTTGCTCATACAAATGTCCTTCTCAAGAAGCATAATTGAATATTATGTGGGTTCAGTGGTAGCTTGTATAAGAGAAAAGGTCAAGATGTTTGACACAAGGAAGCATAGGGTGATCGGAATGAAGTTACCTTATCTCTCTCCAGCAAAAGAGACTTTCTGGTGTCTGAACTGTTGAGGTTTTATTTGGAAGTGAAACACACCCTTTGAAAATCATGCTTGATTAATAACATTCATTTTCGTAATTTCTGTTTGATTTCTTTTAGAATAGTCTCTTTGTACAGTGAGATTAGGGT
>WYDI02020166.1:0-35956 GCA_009867235.2 Psittacus erithacus | reverse complement strand
ATCCACCAAGTGGTCCACCTATCAAATTGATGTCTCTCCAATTTAGAGACAAGGATGTCATGTGGGACAGTGTCGAATACTTTGCACAAGTCCAGGTAGATGATGTCAACAAATACACACAGATAACATGTATTACAGAACAACACTAATTTACCTCCTCTGGGTCAACAGGCTTTGAAAATGCTCTGAAACGTTTGTCAATGACAAGTCTATGAGTCACATCCCTTAGGAAAATCCTGAGTTCACGCAATGTATCCTCCTCCTGCTCCTCTAGCTGCCTTCTTTCCTCCTCTGTCAATTGTCGAGGCTTAGGTGGTGGTGCTACAGGCAGTTCTTCCAATGGATGCCAAGCTTAAAAGAATTGTAAAGTTTCAGTCAATTTATGGTGCTCAGATACAAGCAGATGAAAAATTACTCAGAAAATTACCACCAAGGTAACTACTTTACAGCTATGAACTTAGGTAGGAAAGTTGGTATATAGAATACTCTCACCTGCATTGGGTTTGAGTACAGGAGGCTTAGCAACTTGATTTACAATTAAGTCCTCAAAAAACGTTCCTCTTTCTTCCGTATCAGGCAACTGGACTGTGAAAACTTCATGGTTTTCACTAAACAAGTCTTTGATCTAAAGCATGAGAAGAAAAGATATTTCAGATATAAGGCCACACAAATGCCCGTTCTATTCCAAAAAGTTAAGTACCTGTTTAAATGAAGCTGGAAAATCACCTAGACAAGACAAACTGTGAAAAGTCATCCACTTGGCCTTAAAAGGCCAGATTTTCATATGTTAGCCTGGCAAATGAGAACATCTTCTCTGAGGAACACCTCTGGAGTTACAGCTCAATGAAGGGACCATCTGGTACAGTGATGGACTCTCCATTTTGTATTTACCCTCTTTGCCGTCCTTTAGTTTGAATCTTTAAGGCAGCTCTAGAAGGAATGGGCAGGCTTTTGGTAAAGGGATGGAGGTTTGGTTGGGGTTTCTTTTATGATTTTAGTTAAAATGAGGTGTCTGAAGTTGCATACTTCGAAGTTCTACTCCATTTTTGTAATCTCTACTCCCAAAAGGCACAAGAGGAATTTCAATCCTTCTTTTAGAAAGAACTTATAAACAGTATAAAAACCTGTGTAGAAAGTGAAGCTCTTTCAAAGCATTTGATGATAAAACACATCTAGATAAGCCCTCCTCCTCTCCCCAAGGAACTGAGGCAAAATAATCAGAGCAACACATTCACATGTTAAACACCTTCCTTTCATGCACGCTCTCAGATGTCCAAAAAGCACAGCGTGCCCTCTTACTGAATTTTGTTAAGAAATACAACAACTGATTTCCAAGTGACTTAAAGAGAAGATGAAAATTCTCTTTCTGCTCTGTAAAACTTCATTTCCACATTTTCATTTCAAGCACTGTATATTCTTGACTAAGTACATACCCAACCGTCCTGTAGTCACTGGAATTATTGTCTGAAGTTATACATACATCTAATAAGTATGAGTGTGAGAGAAAGGAGAAAAAGTTGGGTCAAAGTCAGTCTCTTATTCCAAAAGCACTTTAAACAAATGCTTTCAGCAGTGTTTTGTCTAAGCAAATTTTAAGAGACCTGGTTTGGATGCCCAAGGAATAACAGTGTGAATTTCTTTCAGAGTGCACAGACCTCCAATGCTTAAAGGATTTATTTATAAGCAAGAAATTGAACAAAAAACATTCAGAAAAGTATGGCCAGAAATACCTCTTCTGGGAGATCCCTGTGACGCACATCAGATGTCGCAAGTACCAAAACCGGAGCAAACGCTGGAATGTTCTGCAGTAGTGTTGTAAAAGTAGCTTTCAGTGTAGCTCCAACAGCCTCCCACCATGAATGGATATGTGGGATATAAATTATACTGGGTGCTGTTCTCTGAGCTTCTCGCATCAGCTGGTAAAATGAAAGCTTGGATAAGAAAACTAATCCATGGACCAATAAACAACAATGCATGAAACCAGATTACGTGTGTTGGAAGACCACAAGCCATTGCCTACGGATTGTACTTCAATCACAGAAGACAACATACATCTACCATGTGAGGGAAGTGGGAACAGTCCTTTCACATGACAAATTCCTTCATGCACCCTTTCAGATTATCACTACTCAGATATCCAGATGATCAATATTCAGAATATCAATATTATCAGTATCTGCTTACATTTATTTTTCCTAGTTAAGAAATACACACCTGTGTACAAATGTCAGTGAATTTCAATACTTCGACTGCATATACTGCAGCACTAAAAGCTGCCTATGTAAAAAAAGAGTAATGCTTCTTTCGCCCCCAAAACCTCCACTGCCTTTTAAATCTAACAAAAAAAGGCAGCTACAAGTACCTGACACACAGTCAGGCTGATGCAGAGCCATGTACTGGGAGCACAGGTTCTTGTGAAGCAATGAAAACAACTTTCTGGATCCCACTGAGACCAGCAGCATTTCTTGCCATACAGAGGGGTTTATTAGCAGCACTTGGAATGAAAAATACGGCCACGTATAATATACTTACTTGATATCATTTGATCTGGAAGAAAAGTCCATTTTTCAGACAGAAGTAAATGTAAGAGCACATTCAAAGCAGGCTGCCTCTACCAACACTGAATTTGGCTTACTTTGCAAGTTTAGAAACAGATCATGAATGCTATGAGATTAAAGAGGGAAAAAAAAGAGATACCTGTGCACACATTTCTTCTGGTGAGGTGATGCTTGCCAACAACATACATAGGTCTAGTGCATAAACTGGGAACTTCTCCAGGGCATGTATTACTGCAGGTGCCAAATGAGAAGTTTGCCCATATCCTGGCTCTCCCACTAGCAAGAACCGTGGTCTACAAGATGTTGGCTGGTAATAAACATTTCTAGAACAGTAAGGAAAAAAACAAGTTAAAGAAATAAAGTGATGAACGTTAAGAAAGTGAGAAAAATAATTGACCCAACAGGGAAGAAAACAATCTCTTTTGTAACTGCTGGCTTATATGACTTTCACATTAAGCTATCAAAAGGTTCACAAAAGCTTAGCAGGGTAAAGGTACAAACTGCAGCCATTGGGTAAGTTTTCCTCATAGTGTTTTAACAAACCATTTCTCAGTTTTGTTTCTGCTACATAATTTGCTATTGGTTTAACAGTCTTGGAAGGCAGAAAGGCAAAAGATGGCTACACAAATCCATAGGTGGCTTTTATCTAGAGGGACAGACAGCCCAATTCTTCCATCTTGAGTCTTTCAAGCAATACGATGGATTAAATGAACACATTCCCATAGTCTGTGGACCACTTTTGACTTGGGAAAAGAGGGCTGGAACATTCACTGTGATGGATTATGGCAGCAAAATGCTTCATCTACTACTCCTCACAGCAGAACTGTTTTCAGACCCAGCCATATTGACAAAATAAACATAAAGGAGACAAACATTTACCTGCTGAAGTTGAGGAATTTTTCTGGTTGTCTACCAGGTGTTTTCTGGGTTGGATTCTCTTCAAAGATTGGCAGTGATCCTGCATCACTGTCAATCACATCATTTCTTACAGTGTGATTTAAACTGTCTGAAAGACAAGAGAGGTTTGTTAACTTTCCTGAATAGTCTGGACCTTGCTCTCACATTAACAGAGTTTCAATCAGCACTGGAAACCATTTATCTTGTATTTCTTCATTTGAAGGCACTCACTGCTATTTTCTGAAGAGCTTACTCTACCACAAATCCAAGGAGATTACACAGGTATGTACAAAGCTGTCCTACGTCCCATGATTTGCACCAAGATATTCTCTCTGTATTGGTGAAAACTTGGAGGCTTTTCCCTTAGAGCAGAGAGGATTAGGCACAATCTCTGTAGTTCCTTAAACACCTGAAATCCCCAACAAGGCCGCTTCTTTCTGGAGCTGGACATGGGGAAATGAAGTGAATGTCATGGCCACCAACTTTCGTTTGTCTAAGACTAGCAAATCAGGACATACAGACCAACATTTTATAGATAAGGCTCCTCAAAGATTCCTAAAGAAGATAATGGAATGCAGACAACAGAAACAGGATGCAACTACCTATCCCCTAGCCTCTCTGCTTTTGTTTTGATGGTGGGTTTCTGTCTCTGTTTCAACATTGCAAACAATCTACCAGCTCCAGTGGGGGTAATACTGGTAGGATGGATATTCTCCATGGATTAGCATGATATATTATTCATGGATCTCCATTAATCAGGATTGGAATGAGTTTATTGATTTATTTGCTCTCACCAACAGACTAATCCTGATCAGGGACTGTAATGATAGGACAAGGGGTAATGGTTTTAAACTGAAACAGGGGAAGTTCGGGTTAGATATAAGGAAGAAGTTCTTTACTGTAAGGGTGGTGAGACATTGGAATGGGCTGCCCAGAGAAGTGGTGAATGCTCCATCCTTGGCAGTGTTCAAGGCCAGGTTGGACAAAGCCTTGGGTGACATGGTTTAGTGTGTGGTGTCCCTGCCCATGGCGGGGGGCTGGAACGATGATCTTTAGGTCCTTTCCAACCCTAACGATTCTATGATGAGGGCTGATGCAGTCAGGAGTGTGAACTTACGTATGCTATGCAAGCCAAACTCCAAGTACACACCACTAAAACATTCTGATCTCACACGAAAGTGAGCATGTCATGGACATTTCAATTAAAAGGAGATGGTTAAACGTTATGACAGCTAAAGCAGTATTTAGCTTAAACTACTTGTATTGTGATCCTGACATGCTTCAGACCAGAATTAGAAGCATTTCTGCAAAAAATACCCTTCTCCCACCACTGAAACATTTGTCTTAAAAGAGGTGCCTCATATATTAAACCTTATATCCATCCCTACAAATGATAAACACATTAGCTGCTGTCCAAAGTGGGGTGCTCTAGTAGAGAACGTATAGTTCTCCACTGTGTACCGAGAGTCATTCACAGCTCCCACCCAGCACCACACATGTGTCTGTTCTAAAATTCTCCTGCCATTACAGCCGAGAGGTTTGTGCATGTTGATGGCACAAATCAGCAGTTTCTGCTTCAGCAGAATTTTACCAAAGTGGATGGATGCTCTCGATATACCTTGCTGTTGGTCCTTTAATGCAAGCTCTGCATGGGGAAATACTCTCTGCAAGGCTTGTAAAATTCTTGCTAGTGTGTTTTCAAACAGTGGTTTTGAAATAGGTGATAGTGCTCGCCCAGGTGAAGCCACAGCCCTCTGTGAAGCTGGAACAGTCTTCTGCATAGCCATGACAAAATCCTTTGCTGTTATGTTAATAGAAGTGATATCTAACTGCAGTTTCTCACTACTTTTGTATATCTGAGGATAGCGGCGGCGGAAAGCACAGAGCGCAGCTTCAGCACATAAGGATTTAATATCAGCACCACAGTATCCTAATAAACAAAACAAGAAGCAAATGTTATGTCAGTCTCAGGCAAAACAAAAGTCAAGGCAAAAGTTTCTAAAGCGCAACAACTGAAAGACTTTGTAGGCAGCCAAAAATTAACATGTTAGGAGAGAATTTAAAGAGCTCCTGCATTGCAGAGAAGATGTTACATGACCGATATCCTGTGCTTATGTAACAGCCACAACTTTGCTCCTGAGGAATATGCCCCAAACCCAGTCAATGTTCTGAGAGACACAAAAAACTTACAAAAAAGGCAGCATCTACCTTTGCTTGCTCCCAAGGCGTGGAGCTGTCTCACTGCCTCGCTCTGCAGCAAGGCACAGGAGCTCAGGTACTGCCTGGTACAAGCTCAGATTTCTCAGGACTCAGTCACATGCAGTAACTCATTTTGTTTTCAAACATACCAGTACATTTTTCAGCCAGCTCTTCAAGAAACGTGTCCAATGGCTTAGGGGTCCAGTCTCGTGTGTGAATCTTCAATATCTCTTTTCTGGCCTGGAAAAAAAAATGGTTGAATTTTAGTTTGTCCTAAGTTTACTTGTGCAAAAAAACCCCACAAACAAAACCAAAGTGAAACCAAGCACCACAAAGCCCCAGAATCCCTTACGTTAGTACAGACATTTTTCTTATCTGCTGATCTTTAGGTATGTTAAAGTTCAGTTCATGTGCTCTTTGCTTTTTCAAGCAGGACATTCAATAATTCTTGACCTGTCACATTAAACTCTTATTTCAGTGCAGGCCCCCACAAAAAGACATTTGTAGCTTCCCTAAAAACCAGGTTTCCACAAGTATAAGATCTAATGATCCCGAGGAAAAAAAAATGTAGTAAAAACCCCAACCTTATCTGCAAAAAGAATGTTTCATCAAAGAGGATTCTCTCAAACTCTGCATAATTTCATGCTGACAGTCTCACTAGCTCATTAGATTTGCTTTTCTGCCAGTTCACTCAAGGAAAATAGTCCTAGCACTACTTTTAAGTTGTTACAATTACTACAAAGAACAATATTTAGGACTCAAACTACTGTCACTGATCCAGAGAATGACAACCATTAACTGTCTTCATCTCTGATCTCAGCAAGACTTTCATTTAAGCATTTCCTGATACAGAGATTACCAAAAATGCACTTTTTGTGCACACCATTTAATTTTCAAGATGCAACAGCAGTGATCTATAACTAATTCATACATTAATTCTTTGTTATCTTTTCAGTGAATAGCAGCGTCCCATTGTCTTGACTAGCCAGAGTGAAACGAAAACTCATAACAGAACTACTTGAAATCTACCTTAGTCATAGATATCCAGTATCAAACCTGCCCTCCACAATACAAGGCAGCTTCTCCCCCTCTTTTGTCTAAGTTGTACAACACTGATTTTGACTTTAACTGCACTGTTAGGTGGTTGTGTTACAAAAATGGACTTTGCCACATTAGCAATAAGGCTGAGTTGAAGTTCTGACCTCTTTATTTGGCAAGCTGAAGAGGAACTCCCGATCAAAGCGTCCGGGTCTTCGTAAAGCTGGATCTATAGAATCCAATCTGTTGGTTGCTCCGATCACCACAATCTCTCCTCTGCTGTCTAAGCCATCCATAAGCGCCAGAAGTGTCGACACAATAGAGCTAACAGAAAAATACAATTTTCATTCACTGGCTTAGTAACTTCTGTTATATTCCACATGACCTTCTCTAACGGACACTCAAAAAGGGCAAGCTTTAGCTGAAGAGATTCTGATTAGTGAAAGGCTCATTTTAAGACATAAACAGATAAGATAACACAGACCTTATACTGACACCAAGCTTCAAGAATTGTTTTCTATTACTGTTTAAAAATCACCTGACACATTAGTGCTCCCAGTATCTAGTTTTCAGGACAAATCTATGTGTCAAAACTTAAATAGGTTGTGGTCTTCTTTGTAAAAAGTTCAAGCAACTTCTATGGAGGCACAAAAAATGCACTACCTATGAATTTGGTCTTGTTTACTGGACCTCACAGGAGCAAGACCATCTATCTCATCAAAGAAAATAATTGAAGGACGCATCTGGTAGGCCTAGAATGCAAACACAGGAACATTGACATAAGTAAACCAGCACTCTTGTGAAGAGAAAAAGCATGAAAAACATTATGGTTGGAAAAGTCACTGGAACTGGGTTTTTCAGACTAGCACCAGGGATCTTTACTAACTGAGCTAAGGGAATAAGTGGCACGAGTAACAGAAGACAGTGGCTTATGCCAACCCATTAAGAATGGGTGACAGGAAACAAATCATACCAGTAGTTTCTACAGCTTTTTGACAACTACCAAGAACAGTGCAGGGACTGAATTCAATTACAGGTTCTGGAAGCAAGCTTCCATTGTGAATTTGAATGACCACGCTTTTAGCCTGCATCTGTTTCCCTCTGATCTAAAGCCACCATCTCTTGCCTCTTGAAATGTTTTTTAGGTGGCTGTTTGTGGTTTGTTTTGAGGGGGTTTCTGTGTGAGGTACTCTCATTTGTTTTATATTTCCCAACACATCTCAAGATTTCAAACCCATAAAAAGGGACTGAAAAATGGAATTCAATCCCATTTCAGTGGAAGGAACTGACAAAACATGAAAAAGACTGAGTCCTTAAAATATTGACAGCAGAAAATTACCATTACCACTTGGACAGAACACAGAGCATGTTTCAACCTTACCTGATCAAATAACAAGCGAAGCTGTCGTTCAGATTCCCCCACCCACTTACTAAGGCAGTCAGCACCTTTTCTCATAAAGAAGGCTATTCTCCTGTCACCTTGGCTACATTCATTAGCAAGTGCACGAGCAACCAGTGTCTTTCCAGTCCCTGGCGGACCATAGAATAGACAGCCTCTGCAATTAAAACAAACAAAAAAACCCATAAAGATTCCCCCTCTCCAAAAAAAAAAAGGATTTTTGTAAGAAAACATCATTACAATAAAACAGTATTACAACCCCTATCCCTAAAACACATGGCTCTTCCCTCCTAAACAAGCCACAAAGATAGCAGTAACAGTGGGAAGTCTGGTGTTGCTACACAATTCAACACAACAGAAAATGAAATGAAGAGGATAATGCATATGCACAAGACCTCAAGAAAAGATCATAATATCCCAGGACACTTCCAAAACTGGTGACAAACTAACAGGGGAGGTTACAACACAGTTGAGCCAAGCAAGAACAAACTTCACATATTCTGAGACTGGGCTAACTTAATGAATTGCAGGTTCATTTTCCAGTGCTACACTGAATAGCCATTCTCATTTTCACAGAAGGCAAGACTTGATAGTAAAGCATTTAACTCTCCCTTAAAAAGCTTTGAAGTTACTGGATTAGGTCTCCCATTGCTGATGATAAACAAGGAGGAGGTCTAAAGCTGGGTGCCTATTCTGAATTTCCAGCTAGATACAGCCACAACAGTTTTTCAAGGCAAGACACTTCTAGATTCATTCTCACCACAAAGCAGATCTCCAAACCTACATACATTATGGATTCTATCCGTTGTTAAGAGATTACTTTTTACTACTGCTAGGAATCCCCACCGAAGCATGGAAGCATACTGATAGCTCAGTTGAGTATTCTCCTGAAAATAGGTGAAATAGAATCTGTTGTTTTGAACAATGTTTGTTACCTTGGAGGTTGTATCTTGAATCTCTCAAAGAATTCTGGGTACAGCAATGGAAAAACAACCATCTCTTTTAAAGATGAAATGTGTTCAGAAAGACCACCCACAGCATCAAATCGTACCTAAATTCAACACAACACATTTGATATGTTAAAGAAAGCTGCAGCCTCCATAAGATTCCATCATTGATTTTATGTCAGCAGAAACAAAATGCTTGGGGCAACTTTCAAATTGCTTGAAAGAACTCTGGAAACCAATCCAGTTGTAGAGGGCATGCTGGAAACCCCTCACTGACACCAAGACCCAGCAATACTTACTGAACAATCAATTTGCATTGGATCAACATCAGCCAAACTTGCTCCAATTTTCATTCGATCCTTACGAATTCCCTTTATCTCATCTACCCGGAAGTTTAGTGGCAGACACCTTATTGGAATGAAGGAGAAAGAAAAAGATGCTTTCTAACTTAAGATGTAGCCAGAAGATTTCTGCTTTTAGAATGATGGCAAGTGAATGCAGAAGACTTTGTAAATGAGCATAAACTTCCTAATTAGTTAAATATTTGTGCAAATTGTTTTACATTTCATGTACATAACTAAAGGAAAATGGTCACCCCAGAGATGAAACAGTTAATTATTTTACCGACTCTTAGTACTTAGGAATACCCATGCCAGCCAACACAGTACGTGTATGAATGCAAGCTTAGAGAATAACTTGTTCTATGTATAGACTATAAACTGACCTTGAATAGTGTGATGGAAGAACTTCCCCTTCCAGAACACACTGACACCTTTCAAAGACTTCTTGCTACTACATTCAGAAAGTTACAGCCTATAGAGATACTTATTTCCATGTGGATTAACATTCTAAAGGCTTCCCACCATTGCTGGTACCTCCCAGGGATTTTGGGATGTGTGTGCCACAAGACACACGTCTGAAAGACATCGGGCTGAAAAGCTATTCGTTAGATTCTTACTAAAATAGTTTTTCTAAAGCTTTTGTTAACCAACAAAACCTCCATCATTTCCTCTCTTTATTACACGTTCTTATGGTGGTTTTCTTTCTGAACAAACTAATATAAAGCACAGAAGCAGTATAATTTTACATTTAAAAATGCACATCAAAGGGTTCCTCTCCCCATTCTCACCTAGAAATCAAATTATTTACTAAAACCCAATAGACTCCTCCCTCCCCTATTCTCCAGTTTCATTAACCTTCTTAAATTTCTGTTACGGCTGTGCCTCCTACGCTTCTCAAAATGCTCTTCATCATCATCAGATGAGGAGGAAGAGGAGGAAGAGGAGGAAGATGTGGAATCACTGCTGTGGACCGCGTGTTTCCGTCTGCAAACATTTAAACAAGTAAGAAAATTAAAGTACTAAGTAATATCAAAATTTAAGTGAATTCTATCTAAATAACATCAAAAGTAATATCAAGTAATATAAAAACCCAAGTGAATTCTATCTCAGAATTGACTTAGAGTTCTCTTAAGTTTCTAAAGCACTGTACTTCTTATAAATACGATTCCAAAGTACTGTACTTCTTATAAATACGATTTCAAAGTACATTACATGATTTCCCTTGTGACAGCAAAATATATTTTTGCTTCAGAAGGGAAAATGTTAAACTATTTTGCCAAGAAATTTCATAAATAAATTACTTGTTTCAACCTCTCTCACACACACACACAAATGGAGTTTCACTTTGCATTATGCGTCCACTCCGTGAAACATAGACCTTTTAAACTTACTTAAAAGTTTGGCTTCCTTCCCCACCTGTATGCTTTCAAGGATGCTAAATAACATTATCAAATCTAGCAAGAGACGGCATTCTCCATGTTCCAACTGCTTACAGGATCCAAAACTCCCTTGTCATGACTACTGCAATTTATAGCTTGATTTAGTACTTTTCTTGCTTAAGGGTAGTTTTATACAGAAACATCAACTGATTCCAAAGAAAACACAGAATCACTATTCTGAGTGATTACAAAAAGATCCATTAAGACTTCCATACAGGCTCTCCCCTCTGACAATGTTATCTTCAGTTTTAACAAAGTTGTATCCTTCAAGATTAAATAGTCTGAGTCTTCAGAGGAAGATTCTGGCTTCAATTCCAGAATAAAAGAATTTCAGTTACAAAACCTCAGCCACAACCTTCATCATCACCTTATCAGTGACCACAAAGCCTGTATTTTAAACAAACCTAATGGCTAATATAAAGTATATCCTGCCCCCCAGTATTTTTCTTTATACCCTCAGACCACCACAGCAATAATCATGCTATTCATCTGTAATTACCACCAATCCAAAACCTCTTGAAAGCATTATTCAGTGATGTGACTGGCAGCACTACTGCTAAGTAAAAACTATCACTAATCATCACCAACCTGTTATTACTTTTGCAGCAAGAGCCTTGTGGCTGAGCACTTGTAAATGAGCATGTCTCTCTGACAGGTGAAGACTGGCCTGGAAAATACATCTTACGTTGTCTTGGTTCTGTTGAAAGCAAAGAATTTAGAATAATGCTTCAAAAAAGTTGAACAGGAAGCAGGACAATGGAAGAAGCAGAAAATGTGAAGTGTTTTATCCATGTCTAGCTTCAGGGGAAGTCTTCAGTGATTTAGGGGTATGGGTGTGTTAAATCAGTGTACAACAAAAGTGAACCACTTTCCCCCACCCCCACCACTACGAACAGGAGACCTGAAAGCCACAACAGTAAGATCATCCAGTCTGTTCAGTTACTATTCTTTCAAGGATGCACAGGTCTTTTTTTTTTGTCATTTAATAGCAAAGAAATACAATGTGCACCGGTGACATGCATTTAATAAAATTACCTGTAGAATGAAGGTGAAAAATTGAAATACAAGTTGAGTGTGTACAGATTTGCATTAAAAAGTAAAACCAAACTCGCTTATATGCAGGAAATCAGCTCACAAGAGAAACAGCGTAACTTACTTTCCAGCGGTGCTTGGTAGCGCTCCACAGTCTTCCTCTGTCGAAAGAAATAACGCTTTCGAGTGTGTTCACCATCTTCATCTTCTTTCTCTTCACTTTCGTCTGATGAAGTTACTGTACGTCAACATAACATTAAATCATTTAAGTGCTGTTGCAAATTATATTCAAAACGCACTACAGATGCCTGCAAGTTTTACTACTACCTTCATGCTAATGACACAAGAGATCTGAAAACCTACAAAACGTGAAGACCAATTTATGAAGACACATTCCAGCAATTACAAAGCTCAGAGGAGCACACATACAGATATTGTTCTGTCCTTGATTTAATTGCTGGTGACTGCTCATCAGTCTAAGTAACAACAATTCTGTCATCTTGCTTAGCCAAGATGTAGCTGCTGTGAAAACCACTATTTCAGAAAGTGATTTCTGAGAAAGTGTTTCAGGGAAGTGTATTTCATACTCCAGAATGGCAAGACCAAGCATGGTAATGCAGCTCCAAGTCCTAGCTCTGCCACAGATCTCCTGAGCAATAATGGGCAAGTTACAGGTTTTAGCTTCCCTGATCAAAAAAGTAACGTCCAATGCATGCAGTTTATGTCATTAGCTTCTGTAAAGCAGCTTGAAGGGGATTTTCATGAAAGATGGTAAGAATGCAAAACACACTCTTTTCCCCTGATGATCCGCATGCTAGGGAGCAGCCTTCCATGCACATCTGGTAACCTACCTGAATTCCTGAGGATTCTCACTGTACCACTAAAACCCTACACACAGTCATGCTCCTGCTGTAGTGGTCATTCTTTCTCATTCTGAGTAATATCACCTTTTTCTTTAGACTCCCACTTGTCCACAGCTACCTGTTGCATCCATTTTTTGTTTTTACCTCTGAATACCTGTTCTGAGCTCACTGCAGCACAGCCCTAGAATCCCTAACTATGGCTTGGAATGTCAAGAATAAGGACTTTTTTAATAGATGAGAAATCAGGTCATCCCAATTGCTTAAGACAAGGCTTTTGGCTACAGCACAGTAAAGAAAATTTAAACCAGAACTAACCTACAATGACCTCTTGCTTATCAGCTCTTTCTTGGTCAGCTCTTTGGATTTCCTTTCCTCGGGAGTACATACTGAGGTTTTCCTAATTAAAAGAAACAAGAAAGATCAGTCACAAATATGTAGGAAACCTGACATGGGTGTATTTGGTGTCTCTTTATGGTATCAGGGTACTCCATATATACAAAAGATAAAATTAGGATACGGGAGAAGAGAATGGGAACATCGTTCTGGCACACAGGATCAAGAATTCCTCCCCTAAAATAGGGTTTGGTACATGCGATAGTTAAATACTTTTCCACATACAAAATCCAGTGTGTATTAATTAATCACAGTGATTCATCATTAATAATCAAAGAACCTGGCAGAAGCTAGGAAAAAGCAATTTCTAGGAGACAAAAAATAATCATATGAGCATTTGAGAGATTATGTACAAAGTACTATGGACAACTGCAGTTCCATTAAACAAAGGAATTCGTATCTATGAAGGCAGGCTATGAAGAGGTTTTCAAATGAAGTGCCTGTCATTCAGACGGACTGCAGAAGAACTTGATTTAATAGAGCAAAACCAAGACAGAGAAAATAGGATTGCTGTATAGAATTTTAACACAAGTTCTTCTAAGGACAGAGACTACTTAAGCTCACAGGCAAGGCCAGACAAGAACAAACACACATCAAACATCAATGAATTCAGTGTTCAGTAAGATTTAAGACCCAAGCCTTGAAACAGCTGTTTGCAAACAGCATTCATTCAAAAATCATAAGGCAATTCATAAAGCACAGTATAAGACATGTACTTCAGGATATCACTGCTATTTCATGTCTTCTGAGGAAGCTATTTCCTCCACCCTTAGAGTCCATCTGTAGCATGACCACTAACAGTAAGATGTTAAATTATAATTAGAGCAAATCCAAGTGTTATTTTGGACCATGCTATTCTGTGGAAGAAGTTATTTCAGTTAAATTAAAATGACAAACTAAATGGTTTCCCTACATGAAACACACTACTTAGACAAAAGAATAGTGAAATAAATCAGTATCTACATCTGTGTCATGGAACACTCCCAGGTCTTCCATCATTCGCCGTCTACACATCTTCTCCATGTCATCCATCTTTTGCAAGACAGCTTCTGCAGTACTAACATAAAAAGTTGACATGTCAGAGCAAGGACAGGCAAGCACAAACCCCAACATATATCCAAGAATACACATAATTGGTATGACATTCTAACAGAGAATGCACAAAGCAGAGTTGCTGACACTTAGCCAAGTCCTTAAACACTACTTGAAAATTAGTTCAAATGTTTAATGGTTTAGAGCAGATTTAATGGCAAGCATTTGAGGATTTGCAAACATACTCTGTTGCCATGTTTATATTCCCCTCTCATTGATCACAGTAAAAATAAATCTTAAAAAAAAAATAATCTGTTTTAGTAAAAAAAAAATAGAATTCGGAAGATCCTAGCAAGATAACAGAAATTATAGCAGCATTCAATAGTTCTTCAGCTGCTCTGCCTCTGCATAATAGCATTAAGTCATTTTTAGTTCGCAGCCTTCCTCAGACAACAGGTTGCTTATTCTTAACTGTAATTTAAGTTTCATGTTGATTTTCTGTGACCATAGATGTTGGAAAAAAACATCCTCCTGCTGGTACACTTTGCAAACATTTCCGAGCTGTGCCAACATATCACATACACAGGGGCACGTAGGGAGGCCGCAGCCTAACCACTGAATCCACTGAGCTCTTGCTGCCGGGACTAGCAATACCCGTTTCTGTTGTCAAAAGGAGAAAACCCCTAGCAAGCGTATGCCATAGCACAAAGGATGCTAAAAAGGCTCACGTCAGTGGCTTTGCGAGATGATGGAAAAAACCCCACTCACTTTGTTATAAGTTTATCAAACAGTACAGACTGATTTGTAGTGGTGTAACGACTTTGTTGAAGTCTGCAGCTTCGGCGGACCTCTAAATCTCCATTTTGTTCATGGACATGTTCTGCAGCTTTTGCCTCAGCTCTGGTCTTCAGTGTCCTGGTGACTAAAATGTAGCAACATAGAAAGTATTCTGAGACATTCAGAAAATGCATCGCTACCTTTATTTCACCACTGCTCCAGTAAACATAAAATCTGCAGTGGAGTGATATTCTTCTTTAAATACTGACTTAAAAGTTAATGTCATAGTGACAACACCCAACTTAATTATGTTTAAACTTTACTGTTTGATCTACCTCTTCACATAAAACTCATCAGAAATTCACTATCTTCAAGATATCCTCACATATTCGGCTGATTTTGGCTAAGAGTTGATCTTTTTGGGACCAAGTTAAATAGGCAGAGTAATGAAGTGCAGTCCTTCTCAGAAACTGGGCTAAAAAGGAATCCTATAGAATCCACCCTACTTACCTTCTTTATAGCCTTCTTTTTTTTGTTTTGATTTTCGCTTTGCCAACTGCCTACATTAAGAAAGAGGACACTGTATCAGAATTACTGTACAGAAGTATTCCTTATATCCTACCATATCATACTGCATCAAAAAGTTACCCCTCAAGACTGGAAAACTTTACCTAGCTTATAATCTGGTGCTCTTGGTCATGCAAAGAAAAGCCTGTGGACCACAAGGATTCAGATACCAAGTCTGCTGTGTACAGAGTTCTAGAGCAACTGACATCTCACAACATTCTAAAGTTCTAAGTTACTGGGGCACCCAGTATCTTAGCAACCAAAGCAGAGAGAGCAAACGGGAGTTAGGAAAAGATGCATGGGTTTTGCTATAAGCAAAAGACTTGTACTACAGAGAGCGATTTTAGTACTAAGATACCGGCACTCATTTTAATATAACCACATTCCCCTGCAGGCTTCTGATTTATCATGATGCGACTCACTGTGCATGCTTTCACTTTTCGTTTTCATTCTATCTATTCAACAGAGATTGAACACGCAAAAATACAGTACCTTGTAAAGTGTCTTCGACTGACGTTTTCACTTAGTATCTCCATGCTTTTGTCAAAGCTAGAGTCCGAACAGGATGGCATGGTTTTTCTCATTGATCTTAAACAGTGTCCACCAAAACATTCCATTTTGCTAGAGGAATATTCCTAGCAAAAGAAAGAAATAACATTTATATTTATATGCACCACGTATGTTGAGCTGAGAAGGAAATTTTTAGGCAATTTTTTTCTGTAACTCTTCTGAGTTACAGTGCAACTAACAGCAAGTAAGTCTTGAACCACTTCAAGGTCTAGGCCAGGGATCCATCTGCACTTGAGGTAACTGGGAGGCCACACCATCTGGAGCCAATTACTGATTAGACTGAGTGTCTGAGAACATTTACAGAGGGATGTTCATGGTAGCTGTGTGTTTGTACACACATATGGGGTCTAAATACCAGCAACTGGAGCAGGGCTTACACAACTAGCCCCTGGGGACACCCAAGCATCGGGGACAGGTACAGACAGACTGAATGCTCAACACCATCTATCACAGGGGCCCATATTACATATATAAACTTGTGTGTGTGTGTGTATTACCCCACTAATGGGTTGTCATCCTGATCAGACAGGGAGGGAAGAAGGATCATTTGTGCTCTCCATAGAGCTTCTAGACTCAGCTACTCCGAACATACAACACTTTCACGTAAGGGCAACTTTTTAAGTCAGAGGCTTTACTTCTACATACACGACCACTTGTGAAATTAGACTCCGAGGTTGGGAGTGACTCTGGAAAGTTTAGCTTGCTTAAACTCTAAGATACACAAGCTATAATTGCCACTTTGGCTGTTTCTACTTCATTGATCTAGAAGTAAATATTCCTTGGGAGCAACTTTAAAGGTTTGCCACATCTGTTAAAAGATGATTGCAGTAATACATTTCATGAATCTCTGAGCCAAACCCCAGACTGAAGGAAGAACAAACACTTGGAGAATGTCAGCACAGACGTTAGGAAAAGCCCAGTATAGTGACCAGGGAAATCCTTCTATGTGCACTTACACACTTGCTCATTATTGTCATGTATTTTTAATGCAGTGTTCACCATGTAATATCTGTGATATTTATTATCCTCTGTACTGTATTTTTTACCTTAATCTTGGCTCAAATTAGGACACAGGCAAAGCAGTAACAGTGCATATTTCTAACTCTCATCGTCCTCTGTTTGTAAGAAGGTATCCCAGGTCAGCAAGATGGCAGACACCAAGAACCAGCCAGCAGAGCAAGAGTAACTAATTCTTATCAACTCAACCAGGCTGAAAACACACATTTAAGAAGTAAACTCAGAAGCAGCAAATGGCTAAACAGCAAAGATAAGGCAGCTGGATTAAAGAGTTTTGTAAAGTATTTAAAATTTTGAAAGCATTTCATATTTTATTACTTTTCTCATCCTACAGACAGCAATTGGCAATTGTTTCTAAAGAGTCTCTGTACAAAAACTGTGTTCAGCTCTCTAATCTCTGAGGAAGTAACTCTGTGTTGAAGTACTATCAAAACAGATAAAGGTCCTTAGGCAACAAGGCTGTGAACTCTGATGCTGAGGTACCTGCGCAGATGGGTCATGAAGGCTCAACCTGAAAAAACAGCAGTTTTCACTTTGCCCAGACAAAAAGGGAACCCTGAAGCATACTGACCCCAAATGCAGGTCACATGACAGCAACCTTGTTCACCTTGGGGACTTACACCAGGGTTATACACCTGAAGACACACAGCTTCCAAAGGGACACTGGCCACTTCGTACCTGCCATGGAACTCCTTGGGACTGAAAACTTGGAAGAGAATAAACTCACAGATGTTGGCTCACCTCAGACTTCAAGCTGTATGCTCCTTACTGTGCATGCAAGAAGCTGACTAACTAAAGATAAACCCCTTGCTGGCATCAGAAAAACTTCAAGAGCTGCCACTGCCAAGTCATTGCACATTAACAAGACAGGAAAGAGGCATTAGGACTTCAACATGCAGTTAGCACCATCCTCATCATCTAGGGCACTTCTTCATTGTCTCTGCAATTAAAACTGTAGCAGAGCCTGACCATCTTAAAAATGAAGTAAGAAATGAGTGGGCCTCAAAGAATGGGAAAGGTCTGCAAAAAGGGAACAAAACCAAAATATAAAAGAAAATAAAAACAAAGAAACCAAAGAACAACCTCGCAAACAGTTTCACAATGAAGATTCTGCTTTGGTTTCAGTGAAAAGCTTAGAGTTAGCTTCTTCATTCTTCTTCTCCACACTGAGAACACAAGCCAGTCACTTTACCTGCCTGGCTCTGCACAGCCTTTGTGTGTCCGTGTGCAATAGGCAGCTGAATTCCCTGTAGCCTCTGACAACCCTTTCTAGTGTGAACTGCAAAAGCAAAGCAGTGACCTTTAAGCAGATTCCGTGGCAAAAAAACACAAACGCAAACCCGACAAACCAAACCAGGACCTATATCCTATGAATTTCTTCCTTATTAGTTAAGTAGCATTGAAAATAATGAGAATCCATACAACTGAAAATCCCCAAAGAGTTCTGCTGGAAGGAAGAGTCCACTACAAGCACCACTCCAAGACAGGGCTTCCCTGAAAAGGAGACCTCTTCCAAGTTATATCTGGCCTGCCTTTATTTGTTATGGAAAGGCAAGACACCCTGAGGAGAAGAGCCCCATTTGGAAAGAGCAGAGAAGAGCTTTAGCCTTCAAATGTGCTTGCAGCCCAGAAAGCCAACCCTAACACTGGGCTGCATCAAAAGGAGATCCTGCCCCTTTACTCCGCTCTCATGAGATCCCAACTTGGAGCACCGTGTGCAGTTCTGGTGTCCTCAACATAAACAGGACACAGAGCTGTTGGAGCAAGTCCAGAGAAGGCTGCAAGAATTATCAGGGGCTGAAGCCCCTCCCATATGAAGACAGGCTGAGAAAGTTGGGGCTGTCCAGCCTGGAGAAGAGAAGGCTGTGTGAAGACCTCATAGCAGCCTTCCAGTATCTGAAGAGGGCCTACAAGGACACTGGAGAGGAACTCATCATCAGGGACTGTAGCAATAGGACAAGAGATAA
This sequence comes from Psittacus erithacus, assembly GCA_009867235.2. Classification (NCBI taxonomy): domain Eukaryota; kingdom Metazoa; phylum Chordata; class Aves; order Psittaciformes; family Psittacidae; genus Psittacus; species Psittacus erithacus. The sequence goes on along the minus strand of WYDI02020166.1, from coordinate 16,920 downwards.
TGGGTTTAAACTTAAACAGGAGAAGTTCAGGTTAGATATAAGGAAGAAGTTCTTCGCTGTGAGGGTGGTGAGACACTGGAATGGGTTGCCCAGGGAAGTTGTGAATGTTCCATCCCTGACAGTGTTCAAGGCCAGGTTGGACAGAGCCTTGGGTGACATGGTTCAGTGTGAGGTGTCCCTACCCACCATGGCAAGGGGGTTGAAACTGAATGATCTTAAAGTCCTTTCCAACCCAAACCATTCCGTGATTAAAACCAATGAACTTCTCAAAGTGAAATGGTTCAGTTACTAAAGTAGCAACATTGAGATGCAGATAGCATGGGCTACTTCACAACCTTCATAACCACATAATGTGTCTCTTCCATTGCAATAGATTAAAACTATGAAAAGCTCAAGTAACATTTTTATCACTTTAGGTTACTCACGTAAGTGCTTTATTAAGTCTAAAGTAGTCCTGATTTCTAACCAAAGCTTTGTTTATAAAGCATCCAAAGTAGCCGTGGTATCACCCTGACTAAAGGGCATTTCACAGCACCTCAGGCCAGCTGAAAGGCGGTTGTAGGTCCCGTGTATTTTGTGTTGAGCGCTGGTTTTGATGCATTTTTGTCACCAGAGCAGCGAGTGCTTGCTGCGAGCATTGCCACAAATACAGCACAGCTGTCCCGCAGGTTTTTCGAAGATAACTCTTTAGGTAACAAATCCACACACACGGGTAGAGGGAACAGAGACACACACCAAACCTCGGTACTACGGACAGTTCACCCGGGCAGGGCCGCCGGAGCGCTCTCCCTGCCCTGTCACCGCTCCCTGGAGCGGCGGTCGTGCCCAGACCTCCGATAGCTGCGGGGCACCGGGTGCGGGGCTCGGGAATGATGGGGACAGACCCGGCCGGCTGCGGAGGGCGGGCACGGAGACGACGACATCAGCTGCTTCCGCACACACGGCAACACAACCGGCCGCAGCCGCAGCTAACACAACCGGTGTGACACAATGAGCCGGAGCTGCAGGGAACACAACCAACCACAGCTGCAGGTAACACAGTTAGCCGTAGCTGTAGGTGATACAAGCGGCCGTAGCTGTGGGCTCTCACGCTAAATCCCCCTCCTCCCCTTTTTCCCTCCACATGACGCCGACCTCCGGTGCTTTCGCGAGGGGACGCGGCTTTCCCAGCTCCTCCCAACAGCTCCCGGAGGCTCATGGTACCGGCAAACCCCTACTCAGGCCCACAGCCCAGCAGGCAGAGTCTTACCCTGTTACTCATGCCCTCGCCGGCTCTCCCGGTCCCCCTGGATCCCGCGGCCCTGGTGGTGACCGAAGAGACCCCGGAGCGCGTCCAGATGCGGCGGCTGCTGAGCGCGGGGGACTCCAGGGAGATGAACTCGGAGCTGGAGTCCAGGAGGTCGAAAGAGGCGCGGCGGCGCCGGCTATCGCGCGTCGCTGGCCCGGACGGGCGGGCAGCGTTACTCCTCAGGACCACCATGGCCGAGCGGGGATCGTTCTGCCTCTAACACTGCAGCCCGCGCGCGGCCCGGCCCGGCGCCGCCCCGCCTCCCGCCAGATCCCTCCGCCTCAGCGCGCCCCGCCGCTCGCTGCCGCCGCCGCCGCCGCAGCTAGTCCCGGCGCGGCTGGCGGAAGGATGCGGAGCGGCCGCAGTGCCCTTCAAGTTTTTTGGCGCGTAAAAGTTGATGCGGGCTGTCATGCCCGCTCGGGATTGGCCCGGCTGCCGCTTCCCGCCGGTAGGGGGCGGCGCCTCCGCTTAAAGGGGCCGCTCCCTCCGCACGCAGCAGCTGCGTGTGTCTCGTCCTTCGGCGCCCCGCTTCAGGGACCGCCGGGGTACAGGGGCCGCAGTGCCCGGGGAACACCTGAGGCGGAGCCGCCATGGCGGAGCCGCCGTGCGGCCGCGTTCACTCAGTGAAGCCGTAGCTGGTGACGCCCGCAGCTCCCCCCGCTTCCTGCGCCGCTCTCACCCCCGCCGAGGCCGGCCATGGCACGGCCCGCGGCCGCCTACGAACCGGCGGTGCCGGCCCGCCCCGCCTGCGCCTACACCAGCTGCTATTGGTAAGGGTCTCCCGCGCCGGTGCGAGGGGCGGGCGGGAGCCGGGTGGTGGGGTCAGCAGTCCCTGAGGCGGGACCGTCTCCCCACATTGATTGTTTAAACAGAAGTAATCAATTCTTGTGTTTTGCAGTGAAGAAAACGTCTGGAAGCTGTGTGAGTACATCAGGAGTCAGGACCAGTACCCGTTAGAAGAGTTTTATGCTGTTTTCATATCCAATGATAGGAGGATGGTGAGTCACTGGAGTGTGATGTGGATGCAGCTATGGAGAGGGTCGGGTCTTCAGACTGCTGCCCCGTGTAGGTGAGATGCGGTCCAGGGCTTTAGACTACAGCCTGGTATAGATAAATGTGATCGCAGGTATTTTAACCACAGCCTGGCGTAGGTGAGAGATGCTCAAAGTCTACAGTCCAACATGTAAGACATGATCCAAAACCCTCGTGTAGCTCACTTTGGCTCAGAGACCCGAAAATCATACCTTGTGAGATCCATTATCTGCTGCCCTCAAGACAATGGGAGAAGCTGCAATGCCCCTGTGAGCATTCTTCCCTGTGATCTGTCAATCTGGGGGGATGATGATGTTATCCAGAGTGGTATCTCCAACTTTGTGTTCCTGAAAGATAGAAATGAGAGAAGTTTTTCTGACTGCAGTAAAGGTGTAAGCTGTGGAAGTGGATAGGTTAGCAAAGAACAAACCAATTAATCCAAAGGGAATCTGTATTCAATTGAAAGGTTTTATTCGCTTCAGATTTATTCATTTATAACTTTTAGGTTCGACTGTGGAAGCAGAAATCGGGACATGGAGATGAGCCTGTTGTCTGGGTAAGGCATTCTGTGCTCTCAGTAATACTGAGTGTGTGCTTCATTAGTGGATAGCTGCAGGATCAGGCATGGGCAATGTCTTTACTGCAGCAGACTGTGCCACCTGCGCATAAAGAAACCCACTGTTTTACAGTGAGAGTGATGGAGCACTGGAGCAGGTTGCTCAGGGACGTTGTGATATCTCTATCCTTGGAGATATTTAGAAGCCATCTGGACATGGTCCTGGTCAGCTGACTTTGGGTGTCCCTGCTTGAGCAGCAGGTTGGACCAGATGACCTCCAGAGGTCCCTCCTAACCTCAGCCATTCTGTAGCTTTGTATTAATATGTATTCTTTTACAACAGATTTATAAAAAGCCTAAATCTGGTGCTCCTTTTTACCATTCATAACAAATCAACAGCGAGACAGTAAAATCTATAGGTGGTAAACCTTAACATTGGTAAGATTATTATCTGGGTGTTGTTGAGGCTACCAGCTTTTTAGGATTTGAAGTAGATGTTTGTACTTGTATGAAGTAGACGAATGAAAATATCTGTATAGGCCTAATAGAGGATAGAAAAATAATCAATGTATGTATTCAGGTGTCAGCAACTAAACTGACCCATTAATGGTGGCTTTGGAGTGTCATTTAATCAGTTAATGTCATTCAGTAATTGCCACTACAGAATTCCTTTTAAATACATATGGTTAGAGTCCTTTCAGTTATCTGGAAAAAACTGTTTCTTGTGGTAATTTTTCCCCCTGAAATTCTGCAAAATAATCTGCAAACTTAAGTTCTGTGTTTTCTGAATCATTTATTCTCTCCCAAGATATCAGTATGTTCATAGCACAAAAAAGGTTCCATTTAACAAAATCAAAGTGTTACAAAGATGATCTCAAAAGGAATAAGAATTAGGAAAGGCCACTGCAGAATGTGGATGTCTCATAAAAATTCATGGATCAAAAGGTGTTTTAACTTGGATGTTTCAGTGGATCATAGGACTTGTAAAGCTTGTAGTTAATTTTTCTTGTATTCTGTAGCAGATTCTTCTAAATATCATTGCATATGTTTCATATATATATGTGTGTATGTATATCTATACACATACATATAGTGGTCTGGCAAAGTAGCTTGCCGAAGATCTTTTTCCTCCCAATCCCTTTGTGGTTCTGTTTAATCTTGAAAGTGCCAAAAGATGATGCTTCAAACTCTTTTTGTGAGTGGATTTAATGTAAGCTTTAGTAAGCTGTTAACAGCTACCTTCAGTTTAATTTTGGAACGCAGCAGTGTACATACCTAACAGCTAACATAAGTAGCTGCGGCATTTCCAAGCCTCCACCACAACCTTGTATGTTTCTTATGAGTTAAGGAGTAAAACTGCACCTCACAACCCAAGTGTCAAGACAAAATAGTTACCTTGAAAAATTATGGTATAGGTGTTTCTGCCCAGCTACAAGAGCTGCTACAGGCATGTCTTTCTCAGCTCTTTATGTGAGCTCTTTATGTGAGCCATCTGCTGCCTTTTCAGTTGTGTGCTGTTTTTTCCGGTGCTTCTGGCAGCTGAACACTCTGCACTCAAATTCAAATTACTGCAACAGGTACAAGTCTCCTATTAGAAGAGATCACTAGATAATGTTAGTCTTAAGCTATCACCGTATCATCTTGAGCTTTTATTTAGGTCTGGGTCCAAGATAAAAGTGCTTATCCCACTCAACTTTTGTGTTTTGGTGCAGGACATGGAAGAGATTCGCTGTTTTCTTTGGAGTAATGTACATGTTAGGTAAGCCTCAAAAGAGGCTGCAAAAGAATGGATGGAATAGCAAGGCTTCTTGAAAGGTGCAATGGGCCAGACAGGTGTTGGGAAAACCCCTGGTGCCAGAATGTTACAGGCTTAATAGCTCAAGGGCAGAAAGGAGGATTTAAAGAAGTTATCTGTAGCTTCTGCTTTTAGGAAGCTTTTTTGTCCCTCTTCCTTTTGCCAGTTTCTCATTAAAGCTGTTTAACTCATGGCAATTACCCTTTTCCCAGGACTACCATGTCATTCTACTTCACGTTTCCAGCAGGGAGCAGAACTTCATTTATGATCTTGACACAGTGTTGCCGTTCCCATGTCCTTTTGACATGTACAGTGTGGAGGCCTTTAGGTTGGATGACGGTCTTCGTCCAGAATTTCACAGGTGATGATGTAAAACATAAAGACCATGAATGTTATTTCATGAAATGAAAGCTGAGGTTCGCTTTGTGGATGTGTAGTGACAAAGGGCTTTGTGCTATACCCCAGTAAAACAAATGCGCTATGTTATTTTTCTAAAGCTCTTTACTTCCGTCATCAAACTGTCTTTTCTTTCTTTTCTCCTTGTTAACTTTTTGCCACAATATTTGTGATTTGTGTATTTCATCAAATGAATGTTGCTTGGTGGGATGAAAGAGCTGTTGTGAGTGATGCGATATTGTATCCATACATCTTCTGATACAGTTTTGCATCATTATTTAGGAAAATCCGAATGATTCGAGCAGATTTGTACTTGAAGACTTTTGCTTCAGACAGATCTCATATGAAAGATGCAAATGGGAAATGGCAGAAACCTCCTCCTTCATACCCTTGTATTGAAACTGCAGGTAAGCTGCCAGAGCTCATTTTTCCTGCTTACAGTGGTGAATGACATAGTCCAAGATGGACACAAGAAACAGATACTCTTCCATAATGTGTGTCTGGAAGCACATCCAGATAGCTCAGTATTTCCTATGTCTGTGAAGCATTTGGCACTTCCTTTTCTGAACATGTACAGTCTAGCATGCCTCCTGGCAGCTACCATTATCAAACATTAATTACTCATTAATTACTGATCTTCAAAAGCTGAGCAGAGAACAGGAGGTAAGTAGTGCTGTTCTGTCCTTACAGCAGGGAACTGAAGCAAAGAGGCCAAATAACTTGCTTAGGGGGTCACAAAGTGCATTTTTAACAGGCTAATTATATCACACTTCAGCTGGCAAGTCCCATCCTGCCAGAGCAAGTCTGTATGAGGTGAATGGACCTGAGGGCACCTTAAGGCTAACTGGCAAATCAGCAAATTTTCCCCAAGCTTTAAGCCTCTTTTAAGTGTTATTCTACATCATAGCCTCTGGGCCAAGCAGAGAGAGAAGTAAGGACTTGCTTCTCTGTAGAGCTGCATAAACCATTCTTATCACACAGCACTTCAGCTTATTCTAATCATGTGCTTGGCAAGCTGGCTAACATCTGCCATGTGTTTGTTCTCTGGTTTTCCTCCCAGATGAAGAAAGGCATGGTAAAGTTGTGCTTTGAGGGAGTATTCATGTTACTGCTCTACATGTTTGGTTTTGTTGCTTTATTAATAATGCAGCACTGCTGTGGGTTTATGTGAGGGAAGGCAGGGTCAAAGAAACATCTTTTGTGTTTAAGTGCAAGTTTATTGTGGTTTTAAATTGCTGGGAAGTTAATTCATTGTCTTTGGCCTTCTACAGAAGCTTGGTGTTGTACATTGGAGTAGAATGAATCATGAAATGTGGGCAGGAGCACAGCTATAGTCTTCATTGTGAAGCTTTAGGTATTTTCTGGACAATTCAGGTTATGAAGCAACTTGAATTCTGTGTCTTGGTCCTTATCTCCAGTAAAGTTTTCAACAGAGGTAGTGTAGCAGATGGAGAATGCCTAAACTGCAATTCACAGTTCACTTTTAGCTGGAGCCTCCCAGGCACTGAAGGCTTTTTGCCTGTGGAAACCTTGTTGTTGTGACGGTTCAGAGCTAATGAAAGTGTGAGGAATATAGATCAGGCCAGACCAGGAAGGTGGAATAGTTCTATTCGAATCAAAAGAGTAGAAGGCAGTACTTATGAATAGTAAGTTACAGAATGACCCAACCAATTGCAGGTGTGTGCATGTACCTCCAGCTCTAGTAAATGATTCCATAGCTGCAGACCCTGAACTCTCCCCTTATCTGTCTTGCTTGGTTGAGCTTATCTCACTGGTGAGCAGCAGCCATGTGGCCTTAATCAATCTCCAGATTGCCTCTGTGATGTCATAGATAGTAAAAGATACATAAATCTTTGTTCCTCTTATGCTTTATTTCTTTGATCTGTACCTTGTCATGGTGGAAGAAGCATCCATAGGTCATCCAGTCCAACACCTGCTCAAAACAGGGGTTCCTAAGGGCTCTGTCCCAAGTTTGGTCTTGAGCACCTCCAGGGATGGAGATTTCACCACCTTCCTGCGCAGTCTGTTCCAATATTTGACCACTGTCATGGTAAAATATATAAACAAAATTTTCCTATTTTCATGTAATCAGAATTTCCCATATTCCAACTTGTTTTTTTGCTTCTTGTCCTGTCACCAGCCTCTTCAAGGCAGCTCTGGCTCCGTCTTCTTTGTGTCCTCTGATCAAGTAGATGTAGACAGCAGTAAGGTCTCCCCTTCATCTCTGTTTAAGACTGAACAGACCCAGTTTCTCACAGCTTCTCCTTGAATATCATGTTCTCCCACTACAATCAACTTGATGTTCCTCTTCTGGCTTACTCCAGTATGTCACTGTTTTGGTTCTTTTTCCTGTACTGGAGAGCTCCAGACTGGATACAGTATTCCAGCTCTGTGCTGATGCACTCTGGTCTCCTGGTCAGTTAGTTGGCTGAAAGAAACTGGTTACCCTACACACACTGAGGGTGGAAGGTCATTCACTAGGTAACTTCAAGTTCTGGGCAAGACCAGGAATAGATCTAGGATGCCTCAAGTTGTGTTTCATTCACTACCAGTTTCTCTGGCTTTATTTTGTCTTCCCAGTATTAATGTGAGATACAACAATGTGCCTAGTGCTGTCAGTCAGCGAGGGATCTGGGTTTAACGGTTGTGGAACAAGCATTTACTTTAACTTTTACTTGAATCTAAGCCCTGGGTGTCTGTAGATGAGTATGTGTCCTGTAGGCCAACATACAGGTTTTAAAGGCATTTCTGTCAACAAGTGGAACTGGTAATTCTTTCCCTTTAGAGACTGGTAATGTCTCAGCATGGCTTTATCAGGCATGAAAGAGACTTATTTTAACCTTGATGGAAGACTGGGAGCCAAACCTATTTTTTTATCATGAAAGAGCCTGGGGTATTAATGTTCATGCCCATGCCAAATTCCATGGCAGATAACTGTTTTCTCCCTGCCGTCTCACTTAGATAGAGTACTTTGCTTGCACTCATAATTTGTGTTTGCGTAAGATTAAACTGCTTTCAATGACAGCAAATATTTGAAGACTGGAAAAATACAACAAAAAACATTAGTCCTTCTTTTAACGCATGAGCATTGCGCTGTTAAAAATAAACGTACCCATGAGCTCTTGGTGTTTAAAGACAATCAGCACTCTGGTACTATTCTGTTGATGCAATTTGCTATGTGTTAAAGCATATTAGTTACATTTATATACACTGCTGCTCTTTTCCCACTGGGTTTTAAAGCTTTTAGTTAACTTAAAAGACAAGAATGTTTGCTCTTGATACTAAAATATTGCCTCTTGCAGAGCAGAGCAGCTGCTAAGCCTAAATATAGCACTTTGGAAAAGGAAATTCTGTAGTATCAAAGTCAAGTGTAAATTATATAGGACCATCGGTAGGATAACGTAATTACCCAGTGTGGAGCTAGGACAGGATCTGAGACCAGTGATCCTTTCTTATGATGTATACCAGGAAATGTTTGACCATGAAATTCCTATTGGAATTAAATCAAGGAATCTCTACAGTCACCAATTCAGCTTTTTCTTAAACTACGACTAACTCAAAAGGAATAATTCTTCAACTGTCTTTGTGCTGCTCGTGGTGTTGCAAAATAAACCCTCTAAAATAAGTCACCCATTCCAATCCATGCTTAAAAACACCGAAGCTGGAATTAGGTGGCTTTTTAAAGCATTATTTTTCAAAAAGCAAACAACCCCAAACTGCATAACTAAAAACTCTTCAGTATCTCATCAGAACTCACATGCTAAGCATTAGCCTTTTGGAACTGGCTCTGCTCTAGCTGGTTCCTAGCGCCAGGCCTCTTTGTTTCTTACTGACATTGCTCTGGCCTCTATTCTGCCACTGTGCGTGCCAGGAGAAGCTGGCCAACCTACTTGGATGCATGGTGCTTTCTCACACAGCCCTGTCCTCTGCTGGAATGGGCATACCTGAGCTGCAGCAGAATAGGTTGCCAGTGGCCTCCTATTTGAAGAAAACAAGGTCCAATCTGGTATTTTGTCCAAATACAAAACCGGAGAAGATGTGATTTGGTGCACAGATTCATCGTTCCAGGACTGGTGAGCACAGCCTGGGCTTTTCTTTTAAGTCTTCTTTCCGCAGATTGAGGTCTGGGTCTGCTTCGTTTGAGTCTTGATGAGATCAACCCTCTTTATTGCAAGCCTGTGTAGAATACAGCTTGCAAGATGCGTTTCAGAATTACCTGGAACAGATGGTCTTATGGCTTAACTATTAGCATCAGCTCTAGCACTGAAAAGCACTGGTTTGGATTTCAGATCTCCCCAGGTGTTTGGTAGCACACTGGCAGGATTGATTTATAAAGGCTTTTTGTTCTTTTTATTCTTAATAAAATCCCTCGTGGGCATAAATGATGGGATTTCACTTGTTTGGGTTTTGTTTTATTTTGAAGAGCATGCGTAGAACAGCTGAGAAGTTATGGAAGCACTGTGTATGACATCTATGGAACAGGCAAGCTGCTAGACAGAGGCCAGGCAGATGCTTTTCTGTCCTAGTGGAAGCAAAAAGGAGGCACTAATACAGATGTAAGTAGCTCATATGTGTTTCATAGGAGCCTTCTGTTCTCATTTGAGAATAAAACACCAGTCTGTCACGTTAAGTCCTTATTTCCTGAGCTTTTGTGGAAGTAAAGAATCAAGTCAGGATAAAGGCAATAAAGGTACAATTAAGGATAGAAGTATCTAAATTCCATGAAAGACTTATTGAAATTACACCAGTTTCTGTGAAAGATCATGAGTTTTTGTTTTACACTGAGATGGACCAAAATGGTTTGCAGTCAGTTATGTCATGGCTGTGGGACCAGTGCTCTCCAGCTGAGTGTGGTAAAAGCCTACAAAAAGATTCCTCTACCTGCTCCTGGAAGGGAGGGGGATCTGAAGAGATCTACAGACATCTATGCAAGTCTAAAGAACCCAATCTTAGTGACATGGTTTAGTGGCGGCCTTGGCAGTGCTGGGGAGCAGTTGGACTTCATGATCTTAAAAGTCTTTTCCAACCTGGTTGATTCTGTTTCTGTTTCAGGTGCCCCCAAGGTTAGGCAGCTGCAGAACTGATCTTGGAGGCTTTGTTTTATACTTGCTCGCTTCCGGCAGCCTTACGCACTGCCATTACGTAGAGTTAATCCAAGGTCTGTGAGCCAAGCCGAGGCTTGGCTGAAACGTTGCTCTCTAACTACTGCTGGCAGAAGGCACAAATATCCTGGCTAGCAATGCCATCTGCTAGTGTGCAGCCTTTTAGTTCATCCCTGCTCAAGGCAAAAGTGTCAGACTTGATTAAAAAAATGAAATGATGCAAGAATCCCCAAATGCAGCAGCTGGAGCTCATAGACAGCACGTGTGTGTGGCAAAGTGCATTTGGTCCAAGAGGAAGGGCAGCTCTGAGCATGCACAAACGCAAGCTCATAGAGCAGCTGCAGCACCTCAGGAGGACTGAAAGTGTAATGTAAATCTTAGTGATTTCTTTCTTGTTTTAATTCTGATGTTCTTGACCTTGTATGAACATTCTATAAAGCATGCTCCTCCTTGCTTTTGGGGTGAAATCCTCTTGGTCTGTCAGCTGTAGCATCCAGATGTCTCTTCTGTAAATTCTGCTGTTTGTCACTCATCATCTGCTTCAGGAAGAGCACTTTGTGATATGCTTACGCATTTTTGCCTAGCTGTTCCTTAAAGCCGTAAGGTCTAACATAACATGCATGACATTCAGATGCAGCACATGAATAAAGAGTATCACAGAGGCTGTTGTCACTCGAATGAAACAGGAGAGGTCTCTCTATGCTTTTTCCTATGGCTAGATCGCGTACTGCTTCAGTGCCATCTACCGACTGTTCTTAGACCATCCGCCCTTCACAGGAATCTGTGTGATGCTCTCCCATGGTCCTTCTGAATTTAAGAGAGTATTTCCTACAGGCGATGTGAAAGCAACTTCCAAGTTGTTAACAGCAGCAGCTGTGTTTGTAACTAATGAAACAATCCCCTTTGGGCTTCTTTGCCATTTATTCTACTATGCTCAGCGTACATAAAGCACTGGGAGGAAAAGACAAGTTGGGAATCAGAAAACAGGCTGGCCAGGCTACCAACAAGAGCTGTTAACTGCTACTCAATGGTCTTGACCTACAACAGCAAATCTGGTCTTGTGCTATTTCAAATTCCCACTCAGTCAGGCAGGAGCTGGCCTTGTTCTGCCAGACTCACTTCAGCAGCAGGACCATGCTTGGCTGGGCATGAGGGTTTTCCATGTGCAGGGCCCAAACAGGTTAACAAGAAAGGGGTTAGGGGCCTGACCTCAGAAGTGATGAGAGCTGGGATAAGGCAAATCACAAAGCTGGGCCCTGGTGTAGATGTGGTGCAAATAGAGGTGTCAGGGGCTGGATTAATGGCTAGGACTCCTGAGTCTCAGATTCTTGAACATTGTCTTCCCTTCCTTGCTTATGTTGTCCATATTACACAAGCTTTTTGCAGCTGATGCAAATTCCATCACATAGGTTTTATAATCAATTCATTTAGAGCCTACGTATGTTTAGTTCTTAATTCCTAAACGCACACATGAATCACCCATGTTAAAATAAATATGTAAATACAGAGGCAAAGCTGTAACAGTAAATCCAGTGGCTCTCCCACTCTATTCTTTAAACTCATTCTCTTCCAGATTTCTTTTCATGGGCATTTAAAAAGCATATGTGCACAGATTGTCAGTAAGAACATAAAAGAAGGAAATTCAGGGAAGTTTTTAGTCAGAGCTGAATAGGCTGAGGAATCAGAAATCTCTGCTCAGCATGAGATAGCAAGGCTTTGCACCAGCCCTGCTCCAGAAAAAGAATGTATGGGGCACCTAAACCCATAACTGCACACCAGCACTCTCCACTGAGCTCTCTGGGATCCAGAGGAGTGACAGTATGATTTCTGCCTCCTCTGCAGGAGTCAGAGCAGATCAGACTCCTGGCAAAGAGCAACCATGGCTACTGACTGTTAAGTGGTTCAGGGTTCAAGCAAACCCATGTCTGCCCCAGCCTAGGTTGATACCCTTCTTCACCTGAGCATCCCTCCAGGCTACAGGCTGGGTTAGTCACACGTTTCCTCTTGTGTGTCAATTCTGGCCTTGCAGTGGACTGGTGTGCAGGTTCAGGGCTGCAGGGAAAGCAAATCCAGAGCAAATCTTGTAGTCTGGGGAGTCACTAATGTTAGGTTTGCCAAGGGGCAAATCACTTCTTAGAGGTACTAAGCAAGTTCCAGGTCTGACTGCTGCTCTGACTCAGTTCCTCTGTAGTCAGTGCAAAAGCTGCCTCAGTTGACTTTGATTCAGAATGTAATGGGGGAATAATACCTCCCCTGCTTTTGAGTAATGACATCGGTGTGAATGCAGGAAGACTACAAGTAGCTGTTGTATTGCAGTTCCCTGTGTTGGTTGTTCCTTGCACTCCAGTTCTCTGACACCACTTGGCCCTTCTAGGCTGCCTTTGCAGGGAAAAATCCTACTCTTTCTATGCATATAGCTTCTAGTGACTAAGGATACTGACTTAATGTGATTATTGCCATGGGCAGAGAGAAGGATGGGGGCAAAAGCAACATTTCAGAGGCTGGAAATAGATCCTTTCAAAGCACTGTACAATTGTCAAAGTCTTGCTGGGCTGCTGCTTAGCCAAAGTGCTATGAACTCTGCTATTTTGAACTGAACTATCAAAGAGGAGTCTTGGGGCTTTCTCTGCATAGGTGTATACCTGTGCTACAGAAGCTGCAACAAGAACTTAATAAATATTGCCCATTTCTGGTCTTGTTTTTTAGACTCCAAGATGAACTTGGATGATTTCATCAGTATGAATCCCAAAGTGGGATGGGGCTCAGTGTTTCCCCTTCCAGACTTTGTACATCGATTTGGCAGACAAACTGACTACAGCTATTCCTTGGAAGGACAGTGAAGTGAACAAAGATCTTCTCCCCGCTTCTGTTCTCAGTGTTTTGCTGCTTTTATGTTCTATTTATGGTTTACATTTCTGTACATGGAGTACATTTGGGAAGGTAGAATACCCGAGCAGAAATATCATGAACTGAATAAAACCTTTAATTTTGATTACGTAAGCAGGAGCTTGGTTTTTGCTGTCAAATCAAAAGCAGATATCCTGCCATAAGCACATTACTTTTCCATCTACTGTGCCCAAACCGAAAAGAGCATTTGCATGCTGTAAGAAAAGCTTCTGGAAAAAGATATGCGTGAAATACTGAACAGTGTAGCTCAACTTGCTACATGTCACCACATTTTAGAAGTGAGATGCAGTATGTTTGCTTTGTGTTATGATTCCTATCACTTACATAACAGACGGTGCATCTCAGTTTAGTCACCAGCTTTATCAATTGGGCCTTATTTAGCAGAAGCCTAAAGGTCAGACCCACAAAGGGAAGACAGATTTAATAGCATGAACTCCCAAGCACTGCGTAAAACCAGACAAGTATCTTAAGTTTTTGTGCTATACAAGGGGAGAATTAAATGTGCTGCCATTTCAGTTAAACTGTCCCAGTGCTGATGCTTGCTGGAAGATACAGTTGCTTTTGCTTAACTTGGGTGTCCTCACCTTTCCCCATGTGTTTGCAGTTGGCATTTGTCTGACCCCATAGTAATCCAGGGTAGGAAGCTAAAAAGACAGGAAGAAGGATGGGGGCTTTTTTCTGGGTCTTAGCTCCTTGAACTGGCTTGTCATGAGGTCAGACAGCTGCTGGTATAAGGAAATCAGCTGGGACATATGGCTGGGGGGAAGGGAATGAGAAAGCCTCCCCCATACAGGGCTGCTTGCTGCTGAATTTCCGTAGAGGTGATAGCAAGCTTACAGGGGAACCCAGGAAAGGCACTGTGTTGATTGGGAGCTTGGAGCAGTCTCCCACGTCTTGGAAGAGTGCCCTAAAAACATGGGATTACAGAAATAGGCTGCGATGGGGTGTTTAATTATCTGGGTTTGGATCTGTTCTTCTTTACCTACTAGCATGTCATAGAATTACAGACTGGTAGAATAATTCATGTTCAAATTGGGTCAGACCAGGCTGCTCAGGGCTTTATCCAGTCAGACCTTGGAAACCCACTGGGATTGAGACTACTGACAAACATGTGATGGACTTTGGTTTTGGTGAGGAAAAGCATAGTAATGGTCATAAGTATTAAGGGATTATTTTATTTTTAAGTACAGAAAAATATAAAAACTTCAAAGGTATTTATGTATTTTACTGTTACACAGGCGTACTGTTATGTATTTATTATCGGACTCTATCTCCCATTAGTAAATTAGAGAATTTACTCAGCCCATTAACAACAGTGACAGATCATTGAACAACAGTGGGATTGATTTGCTTCACCCAGACATCACTTTTTTTGTGTCATAAGGGCTGGCTGAATGTAGAAACTTGACTTTCTGTGGCCAGACCAGCGTGGCTGGTTGCTGTGCAGATAGGCTGCTGCCACATGGATCCCTTGGATGCCAGCATGAGCTATGGATAGGCACCACTCATCCGCAGAGTGGGAGAGTTGCTCTGTAGTTTCTGTCTCTGTGAACAAGCTTTACCAGAAGAGGTTGAGGTGATGGGACTTGGTGTTCCTGATAAACTGATCCTTGGAGCTCTCCAGAGAGGGGGCAGCTCTGGATTTAACCACGTACACCTCTGAAAGGTCTGATTTATTGTGTCCGGTTGAAACAGCGGCATGACACTGGTGTGGCAGCCGTGCTTTGAGTGAGCGAAGGTGGTGTTGCTTACTGTTGTTGAGTGATGTCAAGATTGACTGTGAATGTGCACAGCAGCAGCAGTTTGCTTGCTGAACTCTGTATAGATGACAGCCCAGCGCCCAGCACTGCACGGGTTAGACAGTAGCAGAACTGGGAGTTTAAAGATCCACACTTTAGAAGAGCAGGTTATGCTAAGCACTTTTTATCCTTCAAGTAAGTGATTGAATCTCACATACACAGTGTTCCCCTGCATTGATCAACAGACTCTTTAAGCTGTTGCAGAACATGAGGTTCTCATCTCTCCCTACTTGAGTATGTCATTTGATTTAAATACTGAGCTGCCAACCTGAGCTGGTTTCTAGTGCCTGAAATCCATTACAGGCTCCCTTCACTGAGGCTCAGAGATAAGAATTTGCCTGGTTTAATCTAGTTTCAGGATTGAGGCTGTTAGGGAGAACAGTCACAACCATTATTCAGAACATACAAGTTAAAAAATGCCACCAATTCTGTCTAATCATGCTGAACAGATGCTTAATTTTGCATGTAGCAAGCTGGGTGTCATGAGAGCTGTTCTAGAATTAACCATCTTTTTGTAGCTCTTGCAGAAAGTTGTCATTCCACGGGGATAGGCAGAAGTCAGAGCATGTTTTCATTCAGTGCTAAGCTGGTTGATACTGTGGTGCTGTCTCTGCAGCCCTTCAGGCCTGGTGGTGTTTCATCACCATTTCAGAAGCTGTGCTGTCAGAAAGACAGAATTCAGGAGTGTGCCAAGTGCTCATTTACGGCCCAAATAGGAGGAGAAGCTGTTTGTTTCACTACAATTAGCAGAGACCAGTCTGTTTTCTAAAGCTCATTAGCCCTAGTGTCCCATTAGAGGGACTTTGTGAATTCCCTCCCCTCTTTGCTCCTTTCTCTCCCCAATTAACCCTTGTTCTGCCTGTTTTGGGGCACTTGCTGTGTTTCACCTTTCTGCTGTACCTCGTACTGGTGTGTGAGGTGGCCTCACTGGCACAGTTTATTCAGTGAGCCCCACAAATTATAGACAGAAAAGCAGAGTTCGTTGAGAGCTGCTTTGCCAAGTGCCTGAAGAAGCAGCACATGTCAGAAGTACAAACAAAGAACAGCCACTGTAAAGCTGATGGTGATGAGGCAACTTCACTGCCACTAATTACCACTGATTATCAGCTCTGAGATGACAGATGTATTTAAACATCTAAGAGTCAAGCAACTTTATACCATGGGTGTGTATAGGCATGGGGTACACTATACAGTAGAGCATGACTTTGTGGTCCTCAGGTGCAGCTCCAAGCTGGCCAGCACATCCACCCAGCCAAAGTGGTGCTCTAGGGAGAACCTCGCACCCTGCTGCAGGGTGCTGGGCTAGTGCTGCTGTGAGATACGAAGTAATATGGAAGCTTTGGCATTACTGCTGGGATACACTGGCACAGCAGGATCAACACATGCTCACCTGTACTCAATGCTGTTGATAGACTGCAAGACTTTTAATCTCCCTGTGTCCAGATGATCGATGATGTCCCTCCCACGCTGTCCAGCACAAAGATGATCTGCTTATTCACTTTCACTACAATGGTTTCTTAGTGCAGCTTAGTTTTCCATTGCCTTCCAGCCTTTGTTACCTTGTCCTTTCCATCATGAAATCCTTCTGTTGTCTGGTTATTATGGTATTTATGTTCTGAAAGCCCCCGAGTGGTGGCTTTTTAGACTAGGTCACCCTTGAGTCAGGCACTGAACAAAGCTAGGAGAAACCCACTTGCCCTCAGGTCAGTTACTCACAATCCCACGACCCCCCAGCATCTGTATTCTGTTTGTCACTAGAAATTCTCCATCACTTTTACTTCTAGACACCATAGGGCAAGTCCCTGATAGCCTTATATTCATAATGGGGGAACAGCCTATCTTAGAATCATAGAATAGTTAGGGTTGGAAAGGACCTTAAGATCATCCAGTTCCGAACCCTCTGCCATGGGCCGGGACGCTTCACACTAAACCATATCACCCAAGGCTTTGTTCAACCTGGCCTTGAACACCGCCAGGGATGGAGCATTCACAACTTCCCTGGGCAACCCTTTCCAGTGCCTCACCACCCTTACAGTAAAGAACTT
>WYDI02020161.1:0-11041 GCA_009867235.2 Psittacus erithacus | reverse complement strand
TTGGTATTAATTATTAATTTGTTTGTATATTTTTTTTATATAATAGATATATTTATATATATATTTAAAAAACTGAAACCTTAAAGGTGAGTTTTAATTGAAAGCTTAATTGGGAAGAAGTCATTTATCATGAACAGGCCTGCTGAGTCACCTGTGTACCCACAGAGTCTGACTCACTTCTGCACCCACCTAGCCACTTCTGCGACAGCATCCATTACTCTGAGGGACATCTCATCACAGCTACATTGTTCTAGATAGACAAACCCCAAAGTGCCTAAGTTCAGCCTGGATCTGGCCCCAGATAGAGTGGCAGGCTTTAAATGAGTCATTTCAGTAAAATTATGTTAAATTACGCTGGACTTCCTGTGGAATCTTGTATTATATGCACCTGAATATCAAAAGAATTCATCATGATTAAAATTATTGCAAGAAATACCAAAGGAAGTAAGAATGATTTGCCACTTATTATGAAGTGTTGCCCATTTTGCAATAAGAGGCCAATCATTATTAATTCATTTTATATTCTTTATAACATTAATCATGACTAATTCATTTGGTATTATTAATGTAGGTGTAACATGAAATTCAATGGCAATTTAGCTATTTATTTAAATGTATCATTAATTTAGAGACTTATCAATCCAAAATGTCAGCGGTTTTATTCAAAGGCATATTCCTGCATTTGAAGCTAAAGTAATAGTTTTCAAACAAATAAAACATAAACATTTCTTGTACTTATAAAATCTCTTTTCTATTTTAATGGTACCAAATAAAATGGCATGCATATGGTTTCTTTCTGTTTACCTGAAAAAGAAAGGAGTTATCTATATTCCAAACTTTCAGTACAGTTACACATGAAATGTCTCACTTCAAATGGTCTACTTACATATTTAAGCTTTACGCACGTTTAAGGACTTTGCGTGGATAACAGTCTTATTTCATTTCTATTTGGAAAGAAATCATTTAGCTTTCATATTTGAAAACATAGCAGGAAAGAGGACTTTATGGCAGCTTAAAGACATAATGGACCATTTCACAAGTTTGGAAGTTTTAGTAAGCATCAATGCTGAATTCCCCCTTGGAAAACTGTGTTTTGTCTAGCAGAAGAATTCACTTTCATGTTTCAATTAGATAAAATATCCACTTCATTTGTTGTACAACACTGATTTGCTCTGTCAAGCAGTTAATCAGCTGCAACCTATTGAAGGTATTTTTTTCTTTTCCAGGTACATATAGATGGACGAAACCCAGGGCTACTGAGAAGTTAAGGAACTTCTATAGCGCAATTAAAATTGCCTTGAAAAACTTCACTGTGGCATGAGAGCTGAGGTTCAAGCATATGTGGAGCTGTAGAAGTCCTCAGTGGTGCAGAGCAAAGAGCTGAAGAGGGGGTTATTCACAGGCACAACACTGACCTCCAAGTGCAGAAAAACCAAACTGTCTGGATTATTGGCTGGATGGCCAACGAGGTCAAACTTAAACAAGGGAAGTTTAGGTTAGATATAAGAAAGATGACACTAGAACAGGTTGCCCAGAGAAGTGGTAAATACCCCATTCCTATCAGCGTTCAAGGCCAGGTAAGACAGAGCCTTGGGCGGCATGGTCTAGTGTGAGGTGTCCCTGCCCATGGCAGGTCAGTTTGAACTAGATAATCTTAAGGTCCTTTCCAACCCTAACCATCTATGATTCTGTGATTCTATGATAACTAGGCCATTTCTGAGGATGGTAAATGTTGCTGGGTGAAGTACAAAGTCTTAGCTAAACCTCACAGGTACATTAAAATTCCTTATTCTCAGCAGCCTTTGGATTTTGGCACTTGTCTTTCTATTTTAAGCCACTGAAACCATTATCTTGAGATTGGAACCACCATGATGTAACTGACAAGTGACACAATTCTTACTCTCACAATGACTTTTAATGAGTTTTGCCTTGAATTTTTGATGAGTGCAAAGGAAACCCCTTGTTTCTAAACCAGCAACAGGTATTTTTCCCTGAAAGTGAATCCCAGTGGAAAGGAAAGGTGGTACAGGTGGACTACAGCCTTTCTTCTCTTAATCCACTGTGATGTGTATTCTGGTAACTCCTGCCAGCAAACAGCACTGTAAAAAGATGCAGGTTCACATCAGCTTTGAGGATTTCTTTGGTTTTATTAGAAACAAGGCAGTCTCCAAATTCAGTAGTTCAAGTAGGTGTTACTTCTGCAATTACAACAATATTTATCACTGCCATTTTAATTTTAAAATCTATAACTGGCAATATTTAGGAGATTTGGACAAGACTGGGAAAAGAAATAATTTGGAAAATATTCAAATTGTGGCTGACTGCATTTCTGTTAGAAAGAAATCCTTCTGTGGGGGAATATAAAAAAAATATAAAACTGACATCAGCTTCTACTTTGCTATAGAATATTCAACACCTTCCACTTTCATTTGTATGTTCAACGATAACATTTAAAATTACTGTGGTCACCCTAAAGGATGTTAATTACAATGCAACTCAGCAGCCTTCATACAACATAATTGCAGGTTACTAATGTTCATAGTATCCATTGAGGTTGTAATGGAGAGCAGAATTTAGCTCATGGATTTTGCGATGAAGGTCTTGTAGCCATTTCTTGTTATTAATCCTCTTTATCACTTCTCATGCATCATCTTTTGTTTGTTCCCTTAATATAGTTATGTTTTTTGTACATAAAGAATATCTTTCTTATAGGCCTGTCAGGTTCAGATTTACATATTGTAGATTTAATTGCTTCACAATTCACTTTTTGATAAGGTTCTCAGATGTTAGGCTATATTAAGAAGGGGATGGAGACTAATACAGGAATTATTATAATGTCATTCTATAAATGGAGGTTACATTCTTATGTTGAATAATCTATGGGGCTTCAGTCACATTTCAGAAAGATACAGTAGAAGAAGAAAGGTCTGAAAAAGGGCAGAAAAATACATATTAGTTGGAAAGGGAGTGCTCAAATGAAAAGAAACTGAAAAGATTATTTAGTGTGAAGCAAAAAGAATAGAAGATGACATCTATAATAATGAGTGGTACAGAGAAAAACAGTGGGTAGTCCTCACTGCTCTGTTCTACAGTAAGACACAGAGGGCATTCAGTGAAAGGAAAAGGCACTAAATGTAGAAGTGAAAAAATTAAATACTTTTTTTGGTATTGCATCATATAATTAACCTGTTGAACTGATCACTGTATGTTATTATTGAATAGTAATTGAGGGCTGCTTGAAAACTTTCAAGAAACATAAAGCGATTATGTTATTAAAAATAGCATCAGCAGTGGAACTAGGTAGAACAAGCTGGTAAGGGATATCAGTTCTTACAAACCAAAGAACAGTGTAATCACAACCAGAGGTTGTTCATGTTACCTGCTACAATTGTGCTAGGAGCAATACAGATCTACAAGGCCTTATCATGACATTTTCTGTCTAAAGCCCTGATTGAAAAGAACAACCCTGAAAGACACTCTGAGCCTCATCTGAGTCCCACCAAACTCTATAAATCTTTGTCTTACTGGATTTACTGCTGGACAGGAAGCAACATTAATAAGTGGGCAAATAGCTTGAGGTAGTCGAAAGAACACATAGTGCATCATATACTTGTGCAACAGATAATAACATAATAAATAAGAGGTAACACAATTGTGTAACAGGTATTAACATAATAGGAAAACTAATGGAACTTAATTTCATGGTGGAAAAGTCCATGAAGGGCCATTAAATACAAGTTGCAAATGCAATCTGTCAGTCAGGAGATGCCCATAACACAAGTTGCTCCATGTAGAGAAATTGAGGAGCAAAAGTATCATTTATGCAATTTCCCTTTCAGATCTGTAATTGGCCACTATCAAAGGCGAGATTAGGTGATATTAGGCAGATTTTTCATGAGACCAACAGCCCTACCTCTTTACTTTTGCATTGGTTTTACATTCTTATAAGCTGATTCTCTTCAACAGTAGTAGCAAAAGTGCAAATTCTTTATGTTCCTGATGCTTGTGGCATTGAATGTCACTGGTAAGACCATTGCTGGCAACCGAGAGCCACATCTGCTTCATATAACGTATGTTCTTGCTATCAGTTATCTTTCAATGTTGACAGAGGATGAAATCTGTGATGTGAGTGGACGATTTTCAGTTTCAGGGAGACCATCTTTAGAACAGGCATCTCTGATGAAGCAAAGCAAAGTATCCCACTGATTTAAATTTTGAGGATTTCACATTTTCACTAAATAAAAGACATCATACTTGCTGTAGTTAGATAAGTTTCCTTTGCAAATTCTATCAATTGTAAGAAGCTTTTGGTCAATTAGAGTATTCAATATTCAGAAATACTGATATAAACCTAATTTATGTGATGCCTTCTTTGGTAATTTGTCTAATAAGTTGTCCATTTCATATTCAGAATAGTTGTAAGTACAGTTCTTGCTCCGAAGTAGTTTTGGTTTGTTGTTTTTTTTCTTTTATTCAGTACAATCACATCATTCTAAACAGGTAAGACAGAATTAATACAGGATTCTGGATTTTTATTTCTTAAAGATATCTCTTTCACTGTTCCTTGTTTTGTATGCATGAGAGGCATAAAGCTGTGTTATTGTGTTTGATTTTGGTTGTTGTCTTGAAAATATTTCCCTCATTCTTAGTGACATATGAGGTTTGAAAACAAAATGTTTTTTTCTTTAAATAACACCAACAACCTGCAGTTCTAACAACAGGGAATTTTTCATGGCAAGGCAGTTGATATTTTGCCATTAAAGATTTGGACTTGATGAACTCATATGACATGTAAATGCATTTTAGTTTCAATGTACATTTCCTGTTGTGTGGGATGGTCCCTACTCCTCCACTGCAGAATAAAAAAAAAGAAAAAAAGAAAATTAAAGATAAGCACATAGGAACACAAAGACACAGATAGGTTCCTTTCAGCACCCTACTCTTTCTTCTCTTTTTTTTATTTCCCTAAAAACAGAGGACAATTTAAAGTTTTTGTGGGGTTTTTTCTGCTTTGTTTTTAATAAATAAGAAAAATGGAAATGAATGTGAAAATGCCCTTAGCACCAAGATAAATGCACAAAGTTTTATGGCAAAAAAAAAGTTTCTGAATCTTCACGCTATTCATCCTCTACCTCAAAACGTTTTCTGTGGTGTGAGCAACACTTCTTGCCTCCCTCATGACTACTCCCCATACAGATTTCTAACAGCCCACACCCAGCAATCTTGCCAATCTGCGCCACCTGCCCTCCACCCCTTCAACAGGCTCTCTGTACATTCTAGCTACAGTCTTCATCCACACACCCCTGCTTCAGCTTTTCAATCTGTTTTCAGTTAGGGAAATGCTCTTTCTTGCATATTAAATTGTTTTCATCATAAAAGGAAGTGTCCTTCAGACAATGCCCGTGTCATTCCCTACAGAATTTTCTTTGTGGAAATTTGTGTAAGATGCCCTATTTTGCTCTGTGATACTTCAGGTACGTATTGTAAAACGCAAAGTAAAAGCACGCATTTCCTGAACACTGCAAAGAAAAAAGCCCAAGCCAAAACCAAAACACCTTTTTATTTTTCATTATGACTGTTCAGATGGTGTGACTTAGAAGGTACACTTGCATCAGTTTTCGTTTACGTTTCATTTATCATATTTGCTTGCTTACTGTGCATACATTTTTGCCCTGGTCCAAACTAATGTAGTCTGGGAGAATATCTATGCCCTCTGGAAGAACACAGGTGGATGAAGGGCCTGCATAGAAAGTGGGAAAAGAAAGCGTTCAGCATCCTTCATCAAACCCTGCAGAATCAGGCCACAGTGGACTAAGTAAGTACTAAAGCATTCTATTATGTTTACAGTCCTATTGCTTCAAAAGTTGACTCTTTTTTTCACTACCACTCAAGATTAATGGGCACATTTATTATTTAGTTTTTTACTGTAATGTCAGGAGCTGCTCTTCATAATAGAGAGTGCAGAAACAGCCCTAGTGACAATCTGCAAAAAAGAGGAGCCACGTTTCTCTGCTTTTCATATCACATCACTTCTCAGGGGCACACAGTTATATCAACTGTGGGTGATGTTCAAACAGAAAACACATGCTTCTCACCGCAGCCCAGCAACCAGGTTTTCTCTAGGCAAGAGATAATAACAAGGTGGGGATCACTGGAGGCACTGTGCTGCAGAGCCAGAATACTTGGGAGCAGGGGTGGCAGAAGCATGGAGATACTTGCAACCCATTTAGGTTGTGTGTGCCTAGCATACAGGCAAACCCTGATAAATGAAAGAGACTTTAAAATCTAAGGGTTTGGTACTTAGATGGGCAAAAGGCACCTATCTCTAAGTTACCAGTCCTAGCCTGAAGCCAATGATGAATCAGGAGCAGAAATAAAAAAAGTAGAAACCATATCAGGTAGAATGTATCCTAAAATATGAATACCTGTATACTAAAGTCCTAAAAATATGTGTCTTAAAAATATGAGTATTCAAGAAATATTCATTGAAGAAAAGTGAAGGAAAATTATTATCTCTTTCAATTGCAGCCTCTTTGCAGATGAAAGAGAGGCCAATTCCCTTATACAGCTTGAGTAATATCTGACTCCATAGCTGGTTTCCAAGAGCCCACTGGAAATGCCCAAAGAAGGACTCCCTTTTCCAGAAGGAGATTTAAGAACAAATGAGGTTACTATTGAAGAGACTGTGTGACTTTTAGAGACGTCTTCACAAAGTTCTGATGATTTTTTGATTGCTGCCACTGTCCTCTGTGTCACCAAGGAAAGGGCATCCTGAGATTTTACAGCAGCCTGGGTAGAAAAAGTGTTCCCAGTATTCACTTCTGTTATACCAACACAGAGAAAGAGAAATTGCTTGATGCCCTTGAAATGAGGTCATTTTCAGATTCACTAATCAACAATAAAAGAATGCCCAAATTGTCTCATTGATCTAGGAGAATGTGCATCTCTTCTGTCTAAGTTATTAACTGAGGAATTAAAATGAGCTTCCCTGCATATTTATTCCTTCTGCTATGGTTTATGGATGCAATATTATGTTGGTTATATTTTGTTAAAAAATATATCTGCTTCGCTGCAATAATAGCTATTTGATTTTTTTTTTTATTTATTTAGTACCTGCTGTTGGGGAGACTTTGTGTTTTTCTTTAAAGTCTAAATGTATTGCATTGAATAGCTTTGTTAAAAAAAGAAAAAAAGATGCTTTCTAGCCTGCTGAGTAAACATAAATTTCACAGTTAAATACATAAAATAATGATTACATCCAATGGTCATGAGGGACATGTTTTTAGGAGTATACTAATTAAACTACATCCTTCAGACAACATGTTTCTACACTTACTAGCAATGAACCATATCTGATTTGTCATTAAGTAATTATGAATGCTAATGCAAATAAAGCACCTTTCAAACAAGGCTTCAGAATAGAAATTAATCATATATTATTCTTCTTATCCTACCACATAAGGGTCATTTAAACAAAAACGGCCAGGAATATGTGATACGTATAACAAGAGAAGTTGCTAGTTTTGCTCATGCTTCAGTTCATACCTTTCTCTTTGTGGTGGTGTTTATGCATGCCTGCATAAATTTCTTATAAACTGAGAGAGAATAAAAAGTCTTTAAAATATATACTGTAATTCAAGCTTTGATCCAAAACTTGCTAAAGCTTATTGCAATCTTCCATCAGTAACTAGTAATTAGCAATTCTTGATCCTTTCTTTTTGCAGATCTCAAACACTCTACAAAAGGCCAATATGGAAGACCCCACAAACAGGGAGCAAGCAGGATGAAATTAATAAATGTACTGTTACCCTCTGAACATATCAATGGATGCTGCAATTCCTTGTACTTTTATTAGCTTGGAGCTCTCAGAAATGCTCTGATGGCAGAACTGACATGATTTTTGACCAGGTAAGGATCATTTTCAGAATGTAATGTCTCGCTTCACACCTCATTTGCCATCCTGGATACACTCAAAGCTAGATGGTATTACTTCCCACCCTCTTACGTTAGGAAACTAGGATTCAAAACAGTGATGCGTGTAACTCCAGTTACCTCAGCAGAGAGTCTGGGAAGTTTTCCAACCCCTAAACCAAGTTTCTAGTAGTAGACTACCGCAGCTCTAATAGGAATTCTCAAGAGGGCCACTCCCTACCTTTTTTTTTTTTTAACTTACACTTTTAAGTTAAAGTTAAGAAATTAGGTATGTAAAGTCTGGGCTCTCCAATCCTCACCAAAAAACCCCCACATAAACCACTATGTTCTTCACAACTAGAAGGGAACATTAGTGATATTTTCCATCAACCTATTTGCAGCAAATGTAAGTTGTTTTACCTTCTCATTATGTTGTAAACGTTTTCCTTTCTCTTGACTTGTCTTTGTCCTCGTCTTTGTACAGTTAGTGAAGTCATAAGTCCTCTGAAGCAACTATCTTCACATTATAATGCTTCATTGCATAAGCAAGTAAGAGGATGAGTTACGAAGAACAAAGTTCTCGTTTCACAAGCTTCAATAGTCCTTAATTCTGGGAAAGAAAATGGGCAATAACTTGTGAAAGGTACTGTGAATAAATGTGTTCAAGGCAGAATAATATGCCTTTAAATCGTGATTGGCTGTTTAGGACCCTTTTTAAGGCAAGGGGCCATGAATAACTGATAATCTGTGTGAGGTCAATTATTGTGTAAGGTACACTGAAAAATCATGCAGCACATCTCATTCATATAACTTATATTAAAAGGTGCTGTTCAGAACCACAGGTGTCAGCTTGTAAATGAGAAGCTTCTCTGTTGCATGGAAGAGAGAAAATACAAACGAGAAAAGGGCTGTAAATGAAGAAATAAAATGTGAAAATGGTACAAATGAGGAAAGCATGAAAATCGAGAATTAGAAAAAAGTGCAGTAACCAATGGATCTTTCTGAAACTTGAGGTGATTAGGTTAGACTAACTTTTTCAACCATTACTAACATGGGTTATACAGGTTAATAATAACCTTGATCAGGGTTATATTTTTATGAAAATGAGTCAGTTTAAGCACAGTGAGGTAAAAAATAAATTTGGTCAGCACATGGTATTTCATTTTCAATGAGAAAATAGCTCCAGGGAACATTACAATTTTCTATGAGAATCCTTTTTTTTTTCTTCAGGTTTTTGAGAGGTCATTAGCACTTCTGGGGTGGGATTCATCTTCTCTGACAGTGGCTTCTGATTTGTGACCAACTGCAGCACCAGCTGAAGTGAATGCCTGAGTCCCTTTTCCTGTCAATGACATGAAGGCAATTCATCCCATATGAAGGAGGTTTTCTAGGTATGACAAATTAAGCGTTAAAAATCTCTTTCTTTCTTTCCCTGCATTCATAGATGGAGGAGCATAGTTGCTACACTCTAAGGCTGGGTTAAGTCTAGATGGCTATAGATAGGCATGTGAATCTTACCTGAAATGCCTCAAATGCATTGCCTACAGCAGGGATATTTAATTCACTCTGACTGGATACAGACATAGTTAAACAGTTACCAGATGTAAATACAGAAACTGGTCACTCATTAAACAGAAACTACTGTTTAAAACACTGAAATCACCACTAGTCAGCCTGCAGTTTTCAGGAGTTTTGCCAATGCTATTAGTTGTTTCCTAGTCTGTGAGTGTGAGAAAGTGCAAGAAGCAGCTCTGGTAACTTCAAACTTGCTAGTACTTAATGCTCTGTAAGAAACAGACCTCTATATATTATATATGCTCCTTACTCTTTTTAGGTGTCTGCTGGAAATTCCCAGCCATGTGCGGGGTGCTCCTGATACCTGTTGCACTGAGGATGTTTAAGCATTTACAATCATTAGATATTTGAAGCTCAGGGGCATAGAAATCTTAGGATGATGAAAGCAGAAAAATGTAGAGATGATGACCCATGTTGTAGACTGAATTGCACTGTGATAAGGAAATCCCTGTGGGCAGGACAGTTCTCCAAACTAGAGAGACATCAATTTGATGGATGGACCACTCAGTGGACAAAAAATTAGCTGGATAGCCACATGCAAAGAGTTGTGGTCAACGGCTCAATGCCCAATTGGAGATCAGTGATGAGTGGTATCCCTCAGGGATCAGTGTTGCGACTGATCTTGTTCACATCTTTGCTGGCAACATGGACAATGGAGCTGAGTGCAACCTCAGCAAGTCTGCCGATGTCACTAAGTTATGTGGTTCGGTTGATACACTGGAGGGAAGGAATGCCATCCAGAGGGACCTTGACATGCTTGAGAGGTGGACCAATGTCAACCTCATAGAATAGAATCATAGAATAGTTAGGGTTGGAAAGAACCTTAAGGTCATCTAGTTCCAACCCCGCTGCCATGGGCAGGGACACATCACACTAGACCATGTCGCCCAAGGCTCTGTCCAACCTGGCCTTGAACACAGCCAGGATGGAGCATTCACAATTTCTTTGGGCAACCTGTTCCAGTGCCTCACCACCCTCACAGTAAGGAACTTCTTCCTTATATTCAACCTAAATTTCCCCTGTTGAACTTTGAACCCATTACCCCTTGTGCTATCACTACAGTTCCTAATGAAGACTCCCTCCCCAGTATCCTTATAGGCCCCCTTCAGATACTGGAAGGCTGCTATAAGGTCTCCACGCAGCCTTCTCTTCTCCAGGCTGAGCAGCCCCAACTTTCTCAGCCTGTCTTCACACAGGAGGTGCTCCAGTCCCCTGATCATCCTTGTGGCCCTCCTCTGGACTTGTTCGAAGAGTTCCATGTCCTTCTTATGTTGAGGACACCAGAACTGCACACAATACTTCAAGTGAGGTCTCATGAGAGCAAAGTAGAGGGGCAGGATCACCTCCTTCGACCTGCTGGTCATGCTCCTTTAGATGCAGCCCAGGATACGGTTGGCTTTCTGGACTGCAAGCGCACACTGAAGCTGGCTCATGTTAAGTTTTTCATCAGTCTGTACCCCCAAGTCCTTCTGCTCAGAGCTGCTCTGAATCTCTTCTCTGCCCAACCTGTAGCTGTGCCTGGGATTGCTCTGACCCACGTGTAGGACCTTGCACT
>WYDI02020160.1:0-16332 GCA_009867235.2 Psittacus erithacus | reverse complement strand
TCTTTCTCTTTCTCTTTCTCTTTCTCTTTCTCTTTCTCTTTCTCTTTCTCTTTCTCTTTCTCTCTCTTTCTCTTTCTTTCTCTTCTCTTTCTCTCTCTTTCTCTTTCTTTCTCTTCCTCTTCTCCTTTCTCTTCCTCTTCTCCTTTCTCTTCCTCCTCTTTCTTCTTTCTGTAACAAATATATAAGTAGGCTAAATGAAATTTTTCCTGACAATCCAAACAAATTAACTTCCAAAATTTCAACATGAGCAGCTTTATGTCATAAAAAAAAAGTTAATCAGATTTCTGAAAATACATATATTTATTAACACAGGCTGAAGGTATAATTACATCACGATCTTTTCTAAAAGAGAAAACAAAGAGCTAATTTTAATATACTAACTCAGTCTGACAAAAAGAATTTGTAAAATCTAGCAGTTAAATTGTGCTTGTGCTAGGATATGCCAAACTTCCAATGATTTACAAAAGTATTTTTCACTAAGAAAATACATGTAAAAAAAAAAAAAAAAAGTCAGACCATACTAGTGGTAACTTAAACTGCTGTATAACACAGTAAGCAGAACTGAAAAGAAAACAATGGACCTTTCTTTCCACCTGCCCCTAAAGGCATCCAGTATTGATGTCCACTTACGAATACTTTAATTACCATGTTACTTTGCCCTTTCTGCAGTTTTGGGGTTTTGTTGGTTTTTGGTTTTTTTGCTCTTTTTGGCTTTAAATATGTAACATGCCTTCAATGTGTGCCATCTGCAGTGCAATTAGCTCTTCTAATTAGGTGTACAATTTGTTAACTATAAAAAACCCAAACAAATGCTCTCTATAAGTGGTACTAAGTTTGACAATTTCTGAGAAAAATTTAAACAAAAATGAAAGTAGATATCGTAAACAGTATACTCAATGTTTCTTTTCAAGGTGATTTTCTATAACTTTAATTAGTTGTGTACATGTGAGTCTAAGCCAGAGGCATTAAATGAACACCTCGCACCCACGTGCGCAGCTCATTTAGCTCATCTGAATTTAATTCAAAAAGTACAACAAACAAAACACATTATTTCACCCAGGTATTCGACAAAATCACTGAAGGAATTGGAGTAAGAAGAAAATTATATGATTTAATCAAAATACATAAAATCATTTGCTTCATTGCCAAGTCAGTATTTTAACCAGTAGCCAAATAAAGATTAATTTTATAACTCTTGGCACATATTTTTTAAATATTTTTTGAACACTAAAATACTTTTCACAAGGACTAGTCCATCTCTTTAATTTCTTTTAAAAAGGAATCAAAATATGAGTTTTGAAAAGTAATTAAACAGTAATATATCCCAACAATAAAATATTTCTAATGAAAGAAAAAAATCCTGTGACTAGGAATACATTTCTATATTCTGCTGTTGCAATAAAAAAAGAAAAATATAGCTGCTCCTAAAACGCATGCAAGGATTTGCCATGTTGACAGTTGCTGGATACTCTGGGCAAAATTGCGTTTTTTCTCTGTCAAACACAAGGACATGAACTCAGTGCTTAAAATTTGTTTTTATGGCACTTCAAAACCAAACAAGCTTATGCATTCTACAACAGCTGAAAAATGTTTAACTTTTGTAATTCTGGGTTTGAATTTTTAAGGCTAGTACTTAAACAATGCAACTTATAATTCATAGTTTTAACTATGCAAATGAAAGATTCCCTACCCTCTTTTGGTTCTGAAAATGTCAGAATGAGACTAGTTATGGAAAAAATACTGTCACAGTCTCATCCTGGCAAGTTATAACCTCATACTGTGAAGATTCTTATACTGATGCATGGTGTAGAGAGACATGGTCTAGTCTGAGAATTGCTATTTCTTGAATAGACCCTTGGGTTCATACCAGGGGCAATTCTAGGCTTGATATAAACATGAGTATCTTCGGCAGAAAACCAAAACAGGGACATGTATTATAAAGATTCAGTCTGCTTGTAAAATGCCTCCACACCCTGCCTTCACCTTTCAGAAACATATCAAAAACAAACAGGAAAACACTACAGTAAAAGCCTGGTACTCTTTGTTAAATAATAATCTATAACAGTTGTTAAACTGCTTTTAAAAAAAGCAAACAACCAAACCCCAAAACAAATGCCTCTTTGATCAAATGTATAGGATTTATATACTTTGTATGTGCTTGCATAAAACTTTTTATTCCTTACAGTGTGTGTTTTTCGCACATAAGCAGAGTAAACAAAAAGCAATAGTTGAATTAGAAACACCACTCTGTGACCTGAGTCACGGAATATAAACTTAAATGACATTTGGAAAGACCTTTAAGCGGAAAGTCTTCTCTTGCATTACTTAATTCATTCCATTGAACATGAGCTAAGAATTTAAACAGAAGTTCTTGGATGTATTAGCAGTCTTAAATACTCTTTCCTTTTAGCGCATCATGCAAATTCCAACCTTCAAATCCAGCATGAAGTTAAGAAACAAGCACATTCTATTTTGTGTCTATTAAAAGTCAACAGTAGAATAAACTAGAATAGAATAGAATGGAATCTAATGGAATAGAATACTCTTCACAGACCCCAAACTGTAACTGTGAACAGATTCTCCTAGCAAGATTCACAGAAGGAAGATAACAGGTTTTTTCCCTTCTAGTAAAAATACTTTCACACATGATGTGAAGTGGTAAAAGAGAATATCATTCAGCCTAAGAATGCAAACTGTGATTATTCTAACTTTTTGGGGTAGAGTGATAGCTAAATTAAAATAATGGCTAATGAGGACATACGATCATCTTAGAACAGAGATTTTAAATAGTTTATCATCCAAGAATTAAGTCAGCTTTTGAATTTTATTAAGCCTGTAAGACCAAAATGAATGCCTTGTCAAAAGAGGGTCTCTTAAAATTCCTGGTTCTCTTATTTTTAATGGAAGTCTACACTAACAGCTGTTACAATTTGGCCACAAAAAGAAAAGATCTGGAAAAAATATTACAGTCATATTTCATGAATAAGATTAATTTCTAGCTATGCACAAAGATGGTTATTTTGAAAGACTGATAAAGGGAAGACAACAGCAGGAAGAAAACCTGCTGTTTGTGTTTGGTTGTTGTTTTGTTTCTATTCTTCAGAAAAAGCAGACTATAAAATTAAAGGACTTTTCCTTACATGACATGAAAAAACAGACTTTCTGCTATGCAAAACCCAAATAGTGCTTCTAGGAACTATCAACTTTGCTGAGTGGGTAACAGTGGGTTTGTCAACATCAGTGACTTAGTTTGCTGCCAGTCTTGCAAAACATGAATCCTGTTCTGTCATCCTGTGCAGGCTGGCATAGTACAATAATGCATGTGAATTACATCATGATGCATGTGAATTATTTTGTTTTTCATTGCCAGCCAGCTCTATTTCAGGACACAGGCTTCTCTACATCCCAATTTCCATTTTACCTTTTCTTTATTTTCATTTTTTTTTCAGTATCTATGATTGAGAATGACCTTTCAAAGTGAGTTTGATAGAGACCCCAAAACCTGGTCTAAAAGTATATGAATCATTTATAGATTATGAAAGCTTTGTTGAATAATATCTGAATTTTAAGCCAATGTCATGTCAGCTGCTTTTCCTGCACTGTTTATTTTTAAAAAGTTGGGGTTTTTTTTAACTTCTAATATAATTTCTTCCAACTTAATACATTTTGTACTTCCACAGGTTTTATTATACTTTGGTAGAAGATAAGAAAAAAAAGTTTGAAATCATCATATTTTGAAATACCTAACAAATATTGTAGAAACCTGTAATTGTAGCTCAGTGATTTGATTACAATGTGTTTATTCAATTACTTTAGCTTACTGCTATGCTCCCACTCCAGCTCACTGATAAGCTGCATAATGTTACAGCAGGAGAGCCATGCCACTCTTGGTTGATGATCCTCTAGCATTACAATTACATTTATAAAATTTTACCTAGCTGAGGCTTCTATTGAACACTTATCTAAATGAAAAATTTCCCTTTAGGTTCAAACTTGCCATACACAATAATCTCAATGTATGAATCGTTTTCTTTGTTGCATTTTTAAATCATAGGTTAAAGGCCCATTTAGGTAAAAAAAAAATATTCTGGATAGCTTCACTGAGGTATGCATTACTCACTGTCCAAACAAAACTCACACCTAAGATGATATTAGGTCATGTTACAAAAGTCCCATCTTCACACCTAGAGACACACACAGGCAAGAGTACCCCAATAGTCAAGTTAGGGGAATTAGCTGCTGCTCCAGTCCTCTTGGCTGTAACAGGAGACTCCCAATCCCATGAGCAGGGGGATACTCATGTTGGGAGTCACCAGTAGCAGCTCTTGGGGGTACTTCCCATAACTGGGGGGCTACAACCAGGGGTAGGGAACACACTGTGGGATGCAGGAGAAGAGGGTTTTGTAGTTGTACAGGGCTTTTTATGGGATGTTTTGGGTAAGAGTCAGAGGTGGGGGAAGGGAGTGATCTAGATCTTGTAAGAAGAAACAAGCACAGGAAAATAAAAGGATGGATGCATAAAAAGTCTAATTTAAAAGTGAAATATTAAGGCCCAGGGGCAGCTTCTGGACAGAAGGAATATCTGAGCCCAGATGCTGAAGGGATCTACCTAGTATTTATGTATCTATACATATGTATGACACCCACTAGCAGACATCCATCCATCCTGCTCAGCAAGATGGGGAAAGAGGATGAAGCCATTGGTCCTGATTGTGTTTGTATGAGTGCAGTGTGTTATCCTTATTTACATATGCAGCAATCTCTATTATAAGCATTTATGTCTATATATGAGTATATATGTGTATATGTCTATCATATATGTGTGCGTATTTGGAATGCATGCTCAGCCTCACTGACATTTGGACTGAGATGTGGAGCTGTGTCAGACTGCTGGATCTGACAACCCATTAGCCAAAAGGAGGTGTGAAAAAAGATGGAGACAGAGCTACCCTCTTGTTCTGTGCCTATCACAGGTTAGGGATTGCAGTGACAGGAATGGGGGGACCTGAAGAGACTTCCAGTCGCTCTGGCATTGGGAGTCCAGGACAGCTCTAAGTGCAGTGCATGACAGCTGCAAGAGAGATGGATCTATTCTGCGGCAACTCTGTGATCTGGTGAGGAGGCCAGCATGATATAGCCAATGATAAGCAATAGGACTGTAAGAAAAATGAGCAGAAAGTGAAGCAATGACTCCAGAAGAGACTTTTCTTGGAGGACCAATTAGATATATAGCTATTGGAAGCTGTATTTATTTATGTATGCTCTTCTTTATTTATCTTCCCAGTAAGACAAAAGTTAGACATGAGCAAAATCTCTGCATATGTGTAAACAGCTAAACACTGTAATAAGTTACTAAGGAGTCTGTGGGACCTTCATTGGTAGAGAATACGAAGAAGTTAGATGAAACCCTGCGGGATTGTTACGGATGAAAGGACCCTAAGTATGGAAAAAAAATCAGCTGGATGGATTCTCAAATTGCCTTTTGGGAAGGAAGGCAACTATGACTTTCCCCAAAGCATAAAAAAATTTGTCTGCACTTTTTCAAGGTGTAGTTTTAACATTCTGACCTTTAGTAATATAATAGTAAATATTAACAGTGTTGGTTATTGTGGCGAATCTTTGTCTCTGCAGAGTATCTTATTTTGTCACATCCAATATCACATACCTGATGTAAAATTTAATATTTTTGTAATTTATAACTTCATTCCCTGATTTCCTTTTACATATTAAAACTTGAATTTCATTTGAACATTTGAGCCTTATTTTTCATAAGTCAAAGCACTTAAGATATTATGTGGTGCTACAGAATGACATGAAATGGGCAGAATACTAGTCACATAAGTAACTTTGACTGCCGAATGAGTATGGTGAATGCCTTTCGGATCTTTAAAAATCCAGTGGTACAAAGTGTGTGATCACTACATCTGCAGCTGTCACAGGAAATGCAATTATTTAACTACTCAGTTATTAAACAGTAATAATGATCAGGACAGATTGCAATGAGCGATAGAGTCAAGAAAATTTTGATATGAGCCTTTTTTAAGAGGTTTAAAGATTATTGTGCTCCAGGCTAGGAATATTTCCTATAGTTTGTCTACATATCAATGTTATAGGAATAGCACCTGGTGTATATGAAGTCCTAAAACACTTGCATTTCCTTCCATTTTAGGACATCATTCCAGACAGGGTCCTCTTATTGTTGCTTGAAAACAGAAATGTTAAACTGATACAAAAGAAATCTTTGAGACAGCAGCAGCCAATACTGCTTAGGATGTATGGAAGTCATACAATTATCATAAAAAAGGTATTAATGCAATTGAACTATTACTCAAGCCACTAAACATGGTTGTTATGTCATGTACTTTATGTCACAGACAAAATTGAGCAAGGTATAGAGTCTCAGGAAAAGTGCTAGAAAACTGGCACAAAACTGATTGTTATCAGAGAACAGGTATCCATAATTCAACAGCACACATTGAAGGAATGTCAAGTGAGTCCTTTAGACCTTTGTCTTGTATATGACAAATGTCATGTACCGCTTAATATTTTCATTATAACTTGGATGGCTGAATAGAGTATGTGCTAATAAAATTTGCAGGTGGCACTGAGAAAGGTTGAACTGGAAGAACTGTGGTGCAATAGCAGGCAGGGACAGAACTGAATATTGGCTCCATAATGAAAACACACATTATAAAGAAATTTAAGATATTTTTCTTGGGCAGAAACACTAACATGGGCAAAGATGGAAAGGATTTTATCTGAAAGGTGTCTATACTGCAGAAATGGATCTTAATCTTACTGTGAAGTAGAAATTTAATAGTGATGGCAAACTGCTAACAACGTAGCTGGAGCTGGGGGCAAGGCCAGGATGCTTCTGAGAAGCAGGAGTATTATGTGTATCTCAGGGCAGTCCTCCTTTAAAGAAAAATTGTCTCAGCTGTTCTGGAGGGAAATTGTAATGCACTAGATGCACTAAAAACGACACATATACTTAAACAAACCTATAGTTTTTGCAAGTAAAGTTCAGTTAATGAAAGATTTGAAGATTTCATGTTAACACTAATGCTTAACACTAGTGTTAATGCTTAATACTAACTGAAAGAGACGGTCAAGCTTATTATGGGATCTACGGACTAAATGTTGCTTTTAAGCATGAGGACAGTCTCTAAATTACAAAACCCACTTTTCCAGGAAAAGGTACGTTTCTTGTTTTTAGCATGCTGAAATGATTTCAAAGCAGATTTAAATATTGATAAAAGTCTCACACTTTCATTCTTTGCAATGCAGCAGACAGAATGTCTACAAAAGAACAAAATACAATAGATGTGAATCTAGAACACCTTCATCTATATGCAAAACCTTTATACATAAAAATATGCCTGGCAAATTAATAAACTGAGATGGACTTTAATGAATTAACGCTGGCCTTAATTACATTGACTCACTCAGACAAAATGTACAGTGGATTACTTTCCTGCTAGAGAAAACTTGTATTTGACTCTGAAATAATAAAAAACAGTTATTGGGTCTGATCAACATAAGATTATATTTTACTCAGATTAGCATAATAATATCATTTTAATTGATTTCCAAAGAATTCAACCCACTTGCCTTCTGTGGTTAAATGAGTATTTCATCTGACACTATTTTAATATTTCTGTTGAAAAAAGATGACAGATTGCCTTAAAAAATCTATTAATTAAAAAAGAATAATATAATAAGCCTTTTGTTTTTTCTCATGACACTCTTATTTTGGAAAGATTTAGAAATCTGATATCCCCCTGTTAGCTAAAAACAATGTTGTTTTATATGTCTGTTTTTAATTATGTTGGTCCTTATATTTAGAAGTTTCAAAGATGTTTAAGGGACTTCAAGCATTTTAATTGGTCTGTTAAATCTAATTTAGAAGATACCGGCAGATCCAGTGATTTCTCACAGTGTTCCTATGAAAGCTAACATGAATGTGATTGGTATCATTACTTATTTCCTCTAGGAAAATAACTACATAAACTATGCCTGCAAAAAAAACCAACCAACCAAACAAACAAAAGAAATAACAGTGGGAGAAAGGGACAAAGGAAGGAATTGTGAGTGAGAAAGAAAAAATAACAAAAGCTCAAGCAATATGTACATTTACTAAGACTGAATTAAAAATTTATGATGGGAGTAGCACACTTGGGAAAAAAAAAAAAAGGATTACCTGAGTCTGATGACATAGCTTTCCTGGCACCAACCATGCTTGATCTGCCTTCAGGCAATTTTAATAGCAATTTAAAAGTACTTAATACTCATCATTTTATGGCAGACACTCATTTGAAGACATTACATAGAACGATATGAAGCTCTTACATCCTCATCTCAAAATACATTAGTGATTTCTGCTTAAGCATTTATGGTGGCAGACTTCTCCAATTTGTAAAATACAGAGCTGAGATGAAAACAACTTATCCAAAGGCCTTTTACTTCTATGGGTTACTTTTCTATTTACCCTCTGGATACAGATATATATTCTTCCATTCAATAAGTAGGTTAATCATCACCATTTACTTCCTTTCAACCATAAATTGCTATAATGTAGAGTGATATGTGGAGATAATGTATCAAAACAATTTTAAAAATAGTGGACAAAGTGATTCTAAAATATCTTTTTAGATTTTTTAATCAAATAATTTAACATATTACATTTTATTGATAGTGATTACTGTCTGCTTTAAGTTAGCAGAGTCCCAGAAGTAAAAAAGAAACCCGTATATAGCCAATGCTGAGAGCTGAAACATAATGGTCAATATTATATTGAAAGGAGTTTAGAAGAAGAAATCAGTCTCATCTCTTTCAGCATCTGCTTCAAGCAGTCACACTGCAGGACTCCCAGAACCTCTAACAAATATTTAATTTTTATTTTCTGTAATGATGTCGTCTGTCTGTGACTGTGCTTGTTCTGATTTCCTGGTCTGAAGTCAAATTTACTAAGAAAGCAAAGCAATTTTTGATTATGCATAGAAGCAGTTAGCTCATTGCAGTGTAGTTATTTTGTCCTCTTTTTTTTTTTTTCTTCCTTAGGTGCTTTCGCAATAAATGTGATTGCAATGTTTTAATCACAGCAGATAATCAAGGCTGTCTTTGAATCCACGTCCAATTCAGGCTGCCATAGTTCTTTCGCATATGCTTTTCTCTTTTGTTCCTTATTCTATTCTTTTTCTGTTTCTGACTAGTTTCATAAAGCGCCTGATTAAAGCAATCAAAATTACATCATATATAAAATAATCTTAAGAAAGACACTTATGGGATTGGAAATGAAAAGGACCAAGAAGAGATGTGGGTTACCAGAGAGAAGCTGTAAAGACAGGAATTTATCTATGTATTTAACATTATCGAAGTAGGGGATATTTTTTTTCCCTATGGAAAACATTTCAATGCCACCACTTTTTTTTTTTTTTTTTTTGCACTCCTGTAAATGCTTTTAAGATGTTTTTGGAAAAGCCTTCGTTTTCAAAGTACCCATAAGAGTGTGTAATACTGCATAATTTTTTAAAAAATTGCTCTTTTCTAAAATCATGGCAATTTCCCAGATAACTAGTTTACACAATAAGGAAATGCCTCAGACTCACTTTGAAAAAGGTAATGCAATATAGATGGATGGTTTATTCACTCCATTGGAGGGACTATATTAGCAGCAAAAAGTGAAATACTGGAGTGAATGTGCATTACTGAGTAATCAATACTCCTATTAGAAAAAAAAAAAAAAAAGATAGAAAGCTTCCTAGTATTAGACCTCTGAATGTTGTTGGGAGAAAAGTGCATCACTGTTTTTCAAGGCTTTCCAAGACTTCCCAAATTGTTTGGTATGAGGGAGACCGAACACTTCTGATAGTGCTGAAAAGAACAAAATTTTGAGGGAATCAGAAAAACAACTGATTCCTGATCTTTTCAAGCTGGAGGCTGAGCTTGGCATGGTATATGCAAAATGAACCATGTCTTATAATAAGAGAGACGTCATGGCTTTCTAGTAGCTGTATTTTATCTTTCTGTTGATGCGTGTCATGACATTTACATGTAGTCTCCTCTATCTAGCCATCATTTCTTGATGCAGGAGTTGAAGGCACCATTAGCAATTTTGCCAGCAATTGCAGATTGAGAAGTGTTATTGATTCTGTCAAGGGAAGAGACCTTGAAGAAAGATCAAGATAGACGGGAGCACTAAGCAATCATCAATGGTATGAAATTTAAAGAGAAAATGCTGGATTCTGCTCCTGGGACAGAGTAACACCAAGCACAAGTATAAACTGGGAGGGGAGAGGAGAGTCTGGAGATCAGCCCTGCAGAAAAGAATCTGGTTGGCAACAGTCTCAGAACAAGGGAGCTGCATGCCCTGTCAAACAGGAGGGCAAACCACATCCTGGAGTGTATCAAACACAGTATAACCAGTCGGTCAAATGAGATGATTATATCTTTGTATTCAGTGTTGGTGTAGCCTCACTTTGAATATTGTGTTCAGTTCTAGGACCACAGTTTAAGGATATGAAGGTACTCAATGCATCCAGAGAAGAGCTGCAAAGCTGGTGAAAGAACTTGAAGGTGTGTCTTGTGAGGAGCTGTTGAGAACTCTGTGTTTGTTTAGTTTGGAGAAAAGAAGGCTAAAGGGTGACCTCACTGGTCCCTACAACTTCCTGAGGTAGGGAACTGGAGAGGGAGGTGCTGAGCTCTTTTCTCTAGGATCCAGAGATAGGACACATGAGAATGGCTCAAAGCTGCTCCAGGGAAATTTAGATTGGACATTAGGAAGCATTTCTCTGCTGAAAGGGTGGTCAAACACAGTAACAGGCTTCTTAGAGAGGTGCTTGATATCCCGCATCTGTTAGGGTTTAAGAGGCATTTGGACAATGCCCTTAAATAACGTGCTTTAGCTGTTGGTCAGCCCTGAAGTCAAGGCTTGTTTGGCAGTTGGAGTACATGACCATTTTAGATCCTTTACAAACATCCCAGCTGAACTATCCTATCCTGTCCTAGTCTGGTCTAAAACTAAACTTAAGCCTAATCCTAAACCTAATCCTAAACCTAAACTTAAACTTAAACCTAAGCCTAAACCCAAAACTAAATGTAAATGTAAACCAAACCTATACTTATACCTATACCTACACCTATTTGTATACCTGGAATTTATGATTATAAAACTAACATGGTTTTTTGCTATAGAAAAGGAAAAAAACTTGGGAAAAGTGAGTAAGAACCTCTCAGGTTAAAGGTACAAATATTAAAGGAGAATGAAATAGATGTCTTTGATATTAGGGGAAATACTGGGTTTTTCAAAATTTGGCTATGAAAAGAACTGGTACAATGTATTTGCTCATTAGAAACATGGATCATAGATTAGTAGAAAGAGAATTTCAGAACCTTATATTTTCAATTCACTCAAACTATCTAATCTTATTTTCTATTTAAAGTATGAAATAAATATCATATAATATATATGCAAGTAAATCAAAAATTTCTTTGAGAAAGTTATTTTAAAA
Organism: Psittacus erithacus; assembly: GCA_009867235.2. Lineage (NCBI taxonomy): Eukaryota > Metazoa > Chordata > Aves > Psittaciformes > Psittacidae > Psittacus > Psittacus erithacus. Next base: position 4,822 of record WYDI02020160.1, on the reverse strand, counting down.
AGCCAAAGTGTAATGCATAACCATCTAGCCAGATGTCAGATTATTTTTATTTTTTGTTTTTAATAAAACTTCTCTAGAACAGCTTTGAAAGAGTAATGTAATATCAAAATTCAGAATATGAAGAATACTGTCCTCACCATGGCAAAATTGTTGGCTTCAGAGGGACTAAGTTTCATTAAAGGAAAACATTGAAAATTTGCAATCTTGATAATATTTTCTTTAAAATATGTATGTTTTTAAGACTGGGAGTTCTCTCCATTTAATTTTCGCATGAGCTGAAAAACAAAGATCTTTTATCATTTTGCAAGAGTATGTGAAGAAAAGTTCTTGTAATGAATACTTACCAGTGATGTTTAAAATAACTATCAGATGAGAAAACAAGCACCTTTCCCCAGCAGTCTCAAAAACACTTGAAACTTTTCTGCTTTTCAAATGGCTTTTAGCTGTTTCTCCTGTTGTTATTATCGTCATTACCAAGTATTTTGGAGGAAATCTTTTAGCAAATGCATTTGCGCAATTATTGCCTTTTCTAAACACACCATGTGAAACAGAATTAATGTTTATATGCCACATTGAAAAATCTGCAAAGCAGCCTTACACAGGAATCATAGCTAGTAATGCAAATACTGAGAAAGAATAAAAGACCTAGGAAAAACTAATATCTTTATCCTTTTCTCCTATGCATTTCATCCAAATAAAATAAAAGAAGCTGAGATATCTTTTTTTTCATCCTTTACTATATTAAAAGGTGTTTTTTGCACAAGTTAACAAAATAAGTAATTTGACATGTCTTCAGGTTAGCTTTGATTTCAGTTCTAGCCTTAGAATCATAGAATATCTGAAGTTGAAAAGAATATAAAGATCATCAAGTCTAGTCTATCCACATTTCTTTGAAAGACCTTTCTAACCTTGAGGGAGTCCAGAACTCCTCCTAATTTATTATCCTTTGCAAACTTATTTAATGTGCATTCAATTCCTGCATCCAGACCATTTATAAAAACATTGCAGGGAACTGGTCTTAAATTGATCACAGGTTTCTCCACTGATAACTGGCTGCCAGGCTGATGTAACTCCATTTACGGAAATTCCTTGATCCTAACCCATCAGCCAACTGTTTACCCATGTATTATGGAGTTGTCTAGGTGTGTGCTGCACATTTTGTCCAGAAAAATACTGTGAGAGACAGTGTCAAAATCTTTGCTAAAATCCCAAAACAACACACCTACTGGATGCCTTGGCCAACTAGATGGGGTCTTGTGACCTTGTCGTAAAACAATATTAATTTAGTTAAGCAGGAATTTCCCCTTGTGAACAAGGCAGCATAGCCAATGACTGTGTTATGCCTCAAGTGTTCTTCAGTAATTCCCAGAATAACCATCTCAATAATTTTACCAGACACTTAAGTGAGACTAACAGGCCTATAATTACCAGGATCTTCCTTCTTACCCTTTTTCCTGCCTGTGGCAGGGAGTTGGAACTGCGAGTTGGTTTTTAAGGTCCCTTCCAGCTCTAACCATTCTAAGATTCTTGAAAACTGGGACAACTTTTGCTAGGTTTCAGTCAATTGGGACTTCTCCAGATCCCCAAGACTGCAGAAAAATAATGGAAAGAGGTCTCATGATGACATTGTCTGGCTTTTTCAGTACGCTGTGATGAATTCCATCAGGTCCCATAGACTAATATGCATCCAACTGGAGCAGTAATTCTCAAACAAGTTAAGGGTCAGCTGGAAGGTTATCATTCCCTCAGTCACCTATTTGTGAGGTGACTGAATCAAGTCATGGACCAATGCTAGTCCTGATTCTGCTTTTGCTATTAACATATTTTAGGTCCTTTTTTGTTTCCCATTACAGCTATTTGAGCTTTTGCCACACAAATTTTCTCCCTACAGTGGTGAACAGTGCCCTTATAGTTCTCCTAGGTCACCTGTCCATACACTTTCTTTTTTATAACTTAAGCTCTAGAAGAAGGTCTCTCCTCATCCAACGCAGCTTTTTGCTCTGCTTGCTTGACTTCTCACTCTTTGGAGTTGCCTGCTCCTGCGTTCTTAAGAGATGGCTCTTGAAAAACTACCAGCATTCATGAGCCCCAATACCTTCAAAAGCAGATTCCCCAGGGATCTTAGTAACTAATTTCCTCCTGTTTTTATCCTGTTGCCGAGAGGTTTTTTTCTGAAACTCAGCTACTTCATGATAGCTGTGACCAAGGCAGCCACCAACTGCCACTTCACTTATGAGTCCCAGCCTGTTTACAAACTACACATTAGGAAAGGAGGGTGCCTTTCTTAATCAGCTCCCTTAGCACCCACACCAAGAAGTACTTCAGCATACTTCATAAGTTTCTTGGACTTCTGTCGTGGTTTAAGCGCAGCTGGCAACCCAGAACCATGCAGGCTCTCACACACTAACCCCCCCCCTTCCTCCCCCTGCCCTGCTGCTGGAGAGATGAAGAGGAGAATTGAAAGAATGTTACTCCCATGGGTTGAGATAGGAACAGCCCAGTAACTAAGGTATAACACAAACCACTGCTGCTACCACCAATAATAACAATGACAAGGGAAATAACAAGGGAAGAGAATGTAATCGCTTATCACCTGCAGATCGATACCTAGCCCGACCTGAGCAGTGATTTAGCCCTTCTGGGTAATTGCCTCCAGTTTATATACTGGGCATAATGTGCTGTGGTATGGAATACCTCTTTGGCTAGTTTAGGTCAGGTATCCTCTCTCTGCTTCCTTCTGACTTCCCTTCCTCCTTGGCAGAGCATGAGACTCAGAAAGTTCTTGCTCAGGGTAAACATTACTGAGCAGCAACTAAAAACATCGATGTTATCAGCATTGTTCCCAGGTTGAAAGTCAAAAACGCAGTGCTGCACCAGCTACTAAGAAGGAGAAAAAAGACTGGTACTGCTGAACCCAGGACACTTGTTTGTGTCCAGTACATAATGTTCCCAGTTAATGTCTGGGAAGTTAAAATCACCCATAACGACAGGGCAGCTGATCTACAGATGTCCCTTAATTTCTTGTAGAATAATCGGTGTCATCATCCTGGTTGGGTGACTCCCACAAAAACGTCCATTTTATTTGCTTTCTCCATCATCCTTATTCAGAGGCTTTCAACCATGTCATCTCCAACTGTATGCACCATACCATCTGACCTTTTCCTTACACACAGGGACACCACCTCACCTCATCTGCCTTGCCTAACCCTCCTGAAGAACCTATAACCATCAATCATGGCACACCAGTTGCAGGACTCATCTCACCAGGTTTTGCTTATGCCAATGACAGCTATAGGGCTGGGCAGAATCTTCTAACTCCTGTTTCTTATTCTCCATGCTGTGTGCATTAGTATAGAGACATACAAAAATGGTCGAATGTACTCAGCACATTGTGGAGCAAACCGAAGGACCTCACTAGCACACCATGCCTCACACACTGGTGTGCCTCCGGTTTATCTCTAACCTCCAAGTTTATCTCTAGAAAGCCTGATTTTATCCATTCCCCCTTAAATCTAGTCTAAAGCTTTTTCAATGAGCCCTGCTACCTCCTTCACAAATACCTATTTCTAGCTTTGAGGCAGGTCCATACTCTCTGGTGCCAGCAAGCCTGCTGTTGTGTAGACTGATCCATAATTCAGTCAAACACAAAATTCTGCTAGTAACAGCATTCCCAGAAACAGGTTTTGGTCTGCTGGCTCTTTCTGTTTCTTCCCTCATCATTCCCCACAACTGGAAGGATGGAAGAGAACATTGTGCTCCTGATCCCTTAACCAGTCATCCCTAGGCTCTTAAGTCTCTCTGATTGCTTTCAGACCTCTTGTTGCAGTTTAAAAGCTGCCTGCACGAAAAATCAGGAGCGGATAATCTGAGGACTGTACCATGATAGGAAGTCTTTTCATCACATCCTTAACCCAGGCACGAGGAAGACAGTAGGCTTCCGTAAGAAGTGGATCAAGCCTTGCTCTTCGGCAAGTTGGAAATCTGAACTGCAGATGAAGAAACTTTAATGCAAGCAACTATAACAGTCTATTTCTTAGCACATATCTTCCCTTTTGTTTCTCACTTAATAGGACTACCAGCAAGGTGTGAAGGCTGCTATCCTGAGGGATGCCACTGTTCCACTCTTCCTTCCTACATGTTGCCAGGAATTGCAGGACTCCACTGAAGATGCTATTCTTCATGTACCACCTCCATCCTTCCCTTTATTTGTTCTTTTTTCTCTTATTTTAAAGACCCATGTTAATCTTTTCAGAAATAAACACAAAGGATATCTCTTAAGATTTGAGCAACAATTTGTGACACAAATATCACATGCATGCACATATACATGCGGGGAATGATACTCTTTTTGTTTAAATGTCACCTATAAAGAAAAGTGACTTACAGACATTAGTAAATTTTATCATTGGAAGATAACATGACACTATCAACACATGTGATTGTTTCCATGGAGATGAATGGATTCAAGCAAAACAGTCTTAGGAGCTCAATAAAAATTGCATGAGACCTTGAGAGAGGTACGAAATTGATGCAGGTTAATACAATTTAATTTGCAAGGTCACAAACACATTTCCTACTTTCTGTGTTATTAGACATAGTAATAGGTTTCCTATAATTCTTCCTTAACATCCATTTAAAAATCACAGCTCTACAACACTTATTAAAGTTTATTCCTTTAATTTGTTCACTTCAGAAGATTCTGTACAACTTGGTTTTGAATTATGTTAATGTCTATTTGTTTGAAGCAGGAATCTTTTCCCTTCCCTTCCCTTCCCTTCCCTTCCCTTCCCTTCCCTTCCCTTCCCTTCCCTTCCCTTCCCTT